>JAODAL010058280.1:0-22178 GCA_025379985.1 Phyllomedusa bahiana
GTAAGAGCATGAGACTATAATTCTCTGCCAGGGGGAAACTGGCGGGTGAATTTAATAACCGAGTTAAAAAAAAGGTTTTTGGATGCATTTCTGGACGTAATAATATAACAAGTTACATACTAATTCGGGAGGGTCTTTGATCCGGGGATTTTTCTGTTTCCAATTGAGCAAAAGGAATTTTTCCCTAAAATAGACAATTGGCTTCTCCCTCTTTGGGTTTTTTTGCCTTCCCTGGATCAACACCTTAGCCAAAAACAACTAATGGACGACTTGTCTTTTTTTTAGCCTTACAAACTATTTGCTTAATTGATTATATTTTTTGTCCAATAAATAAATTAGTTTTGATACAACCCCTAACACTGAAGCTTATAAAACCCTTGCCAAACTTTTAAAAAAGAAGAAAGAATTACCGACATGTTAAAATGTCTCTTTTTTCTTTCGCGGGGTGGTACATCATCTGGGTTAATTTAAATTTGGACCCGCACAAACAAAGCGGGGAGATATTTTACTCTGATCAAGACTCACAGGTAAAATTTCTCTAAAATCTTGATTTTCCCTTTTTTATTCTGCATCTTGTCCAACCCCATATGACTTCTCCGGGCCACCATCTTTCCTGCAGATTTGCACACAACACTTAGAACCCAAATTTTCTAGCCCCCCCCATCACTTCCCCCCCCTCCCTGTACAAACTCCCAGGGTGGGGGTACATACAGCCAAGCTTAGAGGGCCCCAAACTCCCCAGGGGGGAGAAAAACAGAGGGGTTCACCCCCGGGATTATTTTAACAGCTATGACTTTTACCCCAGAATCAGTTTCCAGGTAAATAGACACCATTTTGATAGGTTAACTGTAGGGAGTTGGGAGACTGGGCCTGTGGCAGTATTAGCCTCACTAGGGACCTCCAAATACCCAAAATATGCTGTTGCTAGGCCCCAAGTACTAGCTATAGTGGGGCCCACAAGGAAAACGGGTATAAGGGGGCCCACATGGGGGGTAGGAACATAACTAAAGGGGCCCCAAATGGGAGGGAGGGTTTAGTAGGCTACAGGGGGCCCATATACAGCAGTTGAGGTAGGGAATGGGCCCAATATTTTTCAGCAAGATTTAGGTAGGCTACAAGGGGCCATATAAGTAGATAGGAAGGGTTTAGGTAGGCTGTAGAAGGCCTTATAGGTAAGCAGGGTTTAGGTAGGGTATAGGGGCCCATATAGGCAGGCAGGGTTTAGGCAGGGTATAGGGCCCATCGTCAAATAAGATAAAGCGATTCTTGGCTGTGGCTCACCTCCAATTTAGGATACACCTGTTCCACACGTCTTCATCGTCTGTGCTTCCTTCTCTGCTTGGACCGTTGTAGTCCACGACCTCAGGACTTTTCAAATGCACGTAGTAGGAAACCAAAAGAATTCCCGTTACACGGTCCAGCTCGGGTGCAAAAGACGTTCTTTATTATGCAAAAGGTACAGAGGGTAAAAGCATATCGCTAGCGTGATGCTAACGTGTTTCGGGCTTCAAACAAATTTAGCCCTTGTTCACAGCATAACGTGTAGTGAAGGAATAACTCCCTTTGTATGTTTGTGGGTGTGGCATGCTGTTCCACTTTCCGATACGTCATATCCCACTATTTCCAAGATTTTAACCCTTCACTACTCGTATTAAAATCACATTTAAAAACAATGCGATATGTTAATCCATATCAAGAGTAATGCCTATTTAATAAATGTATAACAAGTCATTGCGGAAATGTAGACCATTTGGGGCTCTAACATCTAGCTCCAAAATCCAATGAGCCTCGAGGAGCCGTACCAAATGCTCCCAATCTCCACCTCTTTCCGGCTTTTTAACTTTTTCTATTGCATAGAAACTAAAAGAAGTGAGATTTCCTGCATGTCGCTCTACAAAGTGTTTTACCGCATCTAACTGATGAGGTTGCTGTTTTTTAATGCCTGAAAGGTGTTCATATATACAAGTCTTAACTTTTCTTATACTGCCACTTCTGGTGGTGGACATGGGTCAGCATGGGCCCTCTGACTGGTCTGCAGCTCTGGGGCCCATACACAGCAGGAGATTTTTCAGCAATTTGTCCCACAGTCACATTTACAGTATATGAGATCAGACCTGATGCCCAACACACACAGCAGAGATTCTGAGGGTTTTTTATTTTCAAATCTCATGTTCTAGATGGAGAATTCTATTCCAGGTGCATTCCCTCCCTTTATTATATAAAAATAAGATAAGTTCCTGATTTATAAAAAGCAAAATAAAAGCACCAAAAAACATCCAATTTTTGAAGGGGAAATGAAGGAAGGGAACCCCCTGTGGATAAAGAAAATCACTTGTGTGAAATGGGGAAACACAGCTGTATTACTTTGGGGAAATACAAAAACACAGCTCACTACAAAACACATTTCACCCACACAGCCAACTACACACACATTAAAACACACACGGGCCCGCCCACACAACCAAAGTCTCAGCTATACGCAAAATTTTCACACAACTCACTACAGGGACATTAAATCAACCCCCAAAGGCCCCACCACGCCCCTTTTAAAACACACACCCCAGGGTACAGGGACCTTACACACCCCACAACCGGGGTCAGCTTTCAGGGAACCTTACACACACAGGCTCGCTACAGGGACATTACAACAAACCGGCTCAGCTACAGGGACATTTCACACCCCACGGCTCGCTACAGGCACTTTAAAAACACACCAAACCCCAGCACAGGGACATTTTCACACACCCCGGGCTCACTACATGGGACATTACACACACACAGCTCAGCTACGGGACCTTTTCACAACCGCTCAGCTTTCAGGGACGTTAACCCCCACAGCCAGCTAAAACATGTTACAAAAAACACACGGGTCACTACAGGCACAATTTCACACACACGGCCCCAGCTAAAAAGGGACATTTCACACACAAAAGGGCCAAACCTACACGCACGTTAAAAACACAACACCCGGCCCCACAAAGGTACGTTACACCCCAAAGGGTCGCTACGGCACTTACAACACAACGGGTCAGCACAGGGACTTTCAAAACACGGGTCACTACAGCAAATTTTCTCCCAAAAACTGCTCGCACCCGGCACTTTCACACACACCGGGTCAGCTACAGCACGTTTTCACACACAACCCCCGGCCCACTAAAAGGCACGTTACAACACACAAAGGCCCAGCTAAGCAACTTTAAAAACCCCACACACCCCAGCTAAAAGGGACATTTCAACAAAAACCCGGGGTCACTACACGCACCCTTTCACACAAAAACGCTCACTACAAGGGACTTTTCCCACCCCACCTCACTACAGGCACTTACCCACACACCCGGGCCCCTACAGGGACGTTACACACACAAAGGGTCCGCTACACGCCCCGTTACAAAACAAAACAGCTCAACTACACCCCCATTACACACAAAACAGCTCAGCTACAGGCAAAAAAACACAAAACGGGTTTAAAACTACAGCACTTTTCACACACGGCCCCATCACAGGGACATTACACACACCCGGCTCAGCTTTCGGGGGACCTTTAAAAACAAAGGCTTTAAACTACAGGGACTTAACACACAAAGGGTTTACTAAACCACGTTACACACACAAGCTCCGCTACAGGCAAAGTTTCACACACAAAACCCCGGAAACTTCACGCACATTACACACACACGCTCAGCTACACCATTACACACACACACGCTCACTACCCCACGTTTTCACACACACCGGGTCCCGCGACAAAAACCCCGACGAACAGACAGACAACACACACAAAACCACACACCACACACAACCCCCACAAACACAAAACAAACCACACAACACACACCCCCACACACACACACACAACAACACACACCAAAACACAAAACACCAAAACACGGCCCCCAACGCATCCTACCCACATGACCCCCCTCCAGTACATCAACACAAATCCTGGCAAACACACAGCATCCCCATGACTCCTCTCTCCTTGAAACAAAAAAAAGGGCCGGCACACACAAACAGTCACAAGACTCCTTTCCCCCCTGTGACTCAAACCCCCAGGGCCCGAAACTCAATCGCCACACGGCTTCCCCTCCCGCACGAGGAGGGTTTGTGTTTATTACCTTTTTTTCCTTTTTCTTACCCCCCCCCGTTTTTTTTTTTTTTTTTTTTTTATTTTTTATTTATTTTTTATTTTTTATTTTTTTTTCGCCCCCCCCCCCCCCCCCCCTTTCCCCGCAAAAAATTTTTTTTTAAAACGGCCGCGTTCCGGGCTTTAAATTTGGTTTTTCCCCAAAAACATCGAGCACATGAAAAAAAAACTCAGAACAGAAGAAATTTTTTCCCTTGTCCTAATGGAAACCCAAAACCCCCCAAATTTTTATGAAAATTCAAAACAAAAGAGAGGAGTAAGGCCCAGAGCAAATCACTGACACATTAAACTCTACTGGGCCCGGGGGCTTTTTCCCAATTTAAGGGGTTTTCTTTATTCCCCGGGGGCCCGGGGGTCTCCCCAAACCCTATGTTTTCAAACTGGAAAGGGAATTGGGAAGGTCAAAACAAGGGAAAATAAATTAAATAGGGGTCAATGCTCCATTTAAACCCACCAACCCGCACCAGGGAAAAATGTAATCATTTTTCTAATGACTATTTGGGATATTATTTACATCAAAACATAAAAACCCTTTTTTTTTTGTTCCCCCGGGTCCCCATAAAAGGGACCCCTATTCTTTTCTCGCGGGTCGGTTTGGCTTATAGAAAAAATCCTGAATTTAGAAACGAAGGGGTTTTTTTAAATAAATTATTAGAAAAAAATCCCAAACTTAAAATAAACTTTTAATTTTTTTTTGCTTTTTTAAAGAAGTACAAATCCTCCCCCAGAGCCCAAAAATGTAAAAAAGAGTAAAATCTTCATCCTTAGAAAGGGGGGTTTTTCCCCTAAACTCGCTTAGCGTGCAGGGGACCCTTGAGCAAAATCTCCAAGCTATATTTGTTTTTTTTCCCCTAATTGGAGGAAAAAGTTTTTAACCACCCCCTTCTCATTTTCTCTGAACGGGGCCGTAGCTGCTATAAGCTGACCTGTAACGCTGAAAAGCAATAGTGGGAACACCTTTTTTTTTTAAGGGTGAAGGGAAAATTTTTCTTTTTTCTTTTGTTTTTCCCCCGAAGTTAAAACCGGGGCAATTATTTCAGCGCATTTCCCAAAAATTTTCACAAACCTGGGGCAACAACCATGCAGGAAATAATGAAATCCCAGCACCCCCCCCCCACAAAAGAGTTACCCCTCCCTAAAAATTGCCTTTTTATAATTTAAAACTTGTCCTTTTAAAAAATTTTTGCACCCAAAATTTCCCCCAAAAAAAATTGGAAAAGGCAAAGCTTTCCCAAAAAAGTTTCCCCCCAAAATGCAAGAAGGGAAAATCCAAAAAAGGAGAGGGGAACCCAAAAAACCAATTTTTCATACAAACACCTGCCCCCCAAAACCTGAAACCTTTTTGCCCTAAGGATTGCTTTTAAAAAAAATTCCCCCCCCAACTATTCATTATACATTTAAATTTACCCCCTTTTTAATTTTTTTTTAAAAAAACCAAGTCATGCCCTCCCGTGCCCCCATACCCCCAAAAATTTGAAATTCAAACACCGGGACAACCCCCAAAAAAAACCCACCCTTTCTATTATAACCTGGGTGAAATACCCTATAAGGGGGTAGTTTCCCCCAAAGGTTTTTGTTTTTTAAAGCCTTTTCCCTTGACTTAACCCCAGGCCCAACAAAAATGGTGATAAAGAAAACCATTCTACAAAATCTTTGCTCAAAAAAACCCAATTGGCTCCTTCCCTTTTGGGGCCCTGCCAAGTCCCAAACAAAATTTACACCCCCGGGGAATTGGTTTTTTGCGTACAAACCCAAATTTTAGGATATTCCTCTGCAGTATTTTTAAATTTAAAAATAAAAAAAAAATTACTTAAAAACCCCATGCTTTTAAAAAAGGGTCCCAATTTTAAAACCCCTACACCGCTAAATGCAAATCAGGGGCTGGGAAAGATTCATTAAACTTTTTTTTTAAATTTTACTTGGGGACCCCGGGGCCCTTTTTTAAATAACTTTTTACTAGGGGGACAACCCCTTAAAAAAACCGCACTAGGGCCATGTGGGTATTCAAAAAAAGGGAAAAACAAAGGATAAATATTTTTTTTTTTGTTTGAGTTGTGTTTCCCCTGTTAACACCTCAGCCTTTTCAAATAAAAAAAAAAATATTCAAATTTTTTTTTTTAGCAAATTTTTTTATTTTTAAATTTTTAAATCTCATCTTCCCTTTTTTTCAGACTTTTAAGAGAATTGGGTTCCTAAAAACTTTTAAAACTGTGGGAAAAAAGGTGCCCGTTTTTTTTTAAAAGGGTGAAATTTATGGTAAAGTTTAAAAATACATCCTCTAAAAAAAAATCAACCTCCAAATGAAACCTTAAATTTTAAAAAAAAAAAAAAAAATATATGTGACATTTGGGAAAATTTTGCTAAAATTTAAGACTCCTAAAGTCCAAATTAAAAAAAAAAAGGAAAGTTTTAAAAAATGTTTTACAAACCCAAAAGTACGGATGAACAGATTTAGCTTCAATTTTTTCCTCAAAACTGCTCTTAATTTTAAAACAAAATCCATTGAGAAACAGAAAAAAATGAGACCATGTTCTGTGCAATGTAATCAAAATTTAACATGCTATACAATTGTGACCAACTGGGAAAGTTTAAAAGACCATTTTTGGGTTTGGGTGACTACTCAAATTTCAACAAAAAAACCCTTTAAAAATTTTTTCAATTTTCAAAATTTTCCCCAAAAATTTTAAACAGGTACAACATAGAAATCTTCATAAGAAGGTTTTTTTTTTGACATAAAAAACTACAGACAATTTTGGGTTTTGTTGGGAAATTTATGGGCTTTACCAGCACCATGTAAAAATTCACAAAACACTTGTTTTTGTCTAAATAAACAATCTTTTTAAGATTCTCTATATCTGTCCACCCAGGGAAAAATATAGAAGTAGGGTTTTCCCCATGGGACAGAAAAATAACAAGATCAAAGGGGAAAACAATGTAAAAAACTAATGGGGTAAATTTTCCCCAAAAAAAGGGTTTAGTTCTTTGGGGCTTCCAAACTGCTTGTGCCCCCATGGGGCCCAAAACTGTTTGGGAAACCCCTTTTAAACAAAAAACTGTGCTCTAAAAGGGCCCAATATTGCCCTTCCAATTTAAGCCCTCTATTGCCCAAAAAATTTGTTTACACCACATAAAAGTGTTTTTCTGTACCTAATTTAGGAAAAATATTTTCCTTTCCCTAATTTTTTTTGAAAAAAAAAACAAATTTTGAGCTTTAAAAACCCCAAATTGAAAAATGTAATTTTTTTTTTTTCACAGCCCATTTCTAAAAAGGGGGGCAATAGACCCTCACAAATGCTAAATGCAGAATCGGGCTAGGAAAAGGTGATTAAAAGAATTGATTCTAACGAATGGGCTTCCCCTTTAGAATTTCGAAACCTTTTTTGGGGTGAATTCGGGCTTTTGGGGGTTAAATTTGTGGGAAGAACGGGTTTTTTAAAAAAAAAAATGCTTTCAAGCACCCTTTTAATTCATGGGGGAAAGAAGTCTGGAGGAAGAAAGGAGGCCCTCAATAATTGCCGAAAGGGGCCCAAATTTTAAGACCGGGTTGGGGTTCCCGTAAATTTTACCACATAAAAGTTTCCAAACCCAAAACTGGCACTACAATCCTCTCTCGGCCTTTCTTTTGGCTGGGTCATACTGTAAACTAATTTTCACACAGAAGAAAAAACTTTTTTACTGTTTTTTTTTTCCCGGGGGGGGGAGGGGTCACAGCTTTTATCAGAGGCGCTTCCCCCTTCTTTCTAATTTTGGGGTTTTTGGGAAATTTAAATCCAGGTGCGTCCAAACACTGGGATAACATTTTAATTTTTTCTGGGCATTCTGGAGCCATTTAATAACCAAGGTTAAACTAACCTTTGCTTTTTGTATTCAGTAAAAAAAGGCATTTTTTTCAACCACATACCATAATTTGTGGCTTTCTCCCTTTTCCCTTTTTGGCAATTTTTTATCCAAAGGGGTTTAAATTTAAACAATTTTTTCTATTTAGTCGTAAAAAAAAACGGTTTTTTCAACGCCAAAAAACAAAAAATTTTTTTTTTAAATTTCCCGTAGCATAATTTATATCCAACTAATTAACTTGTTTCTGGTTAAAATTTGTCAGAAAAAAAACCTTTTTTTTTCAAAAGGGAACGCAAGACATTTTTTTCCCGTACTAATTTATATTTGAAAGGGTTTAAATTAAAACGTGTTTTTTGCTTTTTTTTCCTTAAAAAAAAAACACGTTTTTTCCGCCACATCCAGTTTATTTTTGGGGCTCATTCAATTTTTTATCCAACGTTACCCAAACCTTTTTATGGGTTCATTTTGGAAATCAAATCATGGTGTTAAATTTTTCATATAAAAGTACCCTTTTTTAAACACCCCGTAAATTTTTGAACAAAAAAGTACAACCGAGAGGTGGGAGGCTCTTTACATGCGATTTCAGTCAAAAAAACATTCCTGACAACAGGGCCCCAGCCAAAAGTAAAAGGGGAAATTTGCAGCAGGGGGCCCCTCGGGTTCCAAACGCCCGGGGTCATGTAGCAGCCGTGGGTTAACCCCGCATCCTTTAAGGGGTTCCCTTTATTTGGGTTACCCAGCAAACAACTTCATCCCAATGACATCTGACCCAAACCCCAGCCAACATTTGTGGGGTTTTTTTAGATTCAACTCTTAGTTGGCCCTGCTCCGGGAACAAGGGGCAGCGACCCTCACTTTTCCTCCAAAACCCCCTCTGTCCCCTTTTGGGGCCCTCACCAAAAAACTGTATTTGGGGCTGGGCTCAGCGCCACTATTCAAACGAGACGAAAAAATTTGAGGGCAGTCAGCACTACTTGGGAACCCAAAAGGGGGGCCCCAAAATCCCCCTTCTTGCAGTATTGAAGTGGTAGTTTGGCCCTGGGAAAGGGGTTTTTTTTAAAGGCGGGTTTAACCTCTCATACCAAGAAAGTTTTAGGGCAGCATGTCAACAAAAAACCCCATAATATAAATGTTTTAGTTTGACTCCAGTTTCTTCGGTTTCAATCGTTTTTTCAAATGCCCCGTATGGAACTTGAACTGAAGGAAACCATAACTACAGGGAATTTGTAGGTCTTATTTTGGGATTCTGGCCATTGTTTATTGGGAAATTTTAGGACAAAACTTTAATGGGACAGAACAAAAAAAAGAACAAAAGCAAAGCTGCAAAAACCTTGGGTTTTTGGGTGAACTTCTTCGTATAAAATTGAATTTTGTAATTTCCAACTTTCCGAAACTAAAAAACACAAGGGCCCTTTTTGAGGCCCTCCCCTTTACCATAAACAAATTCCCTCCACCAAAAGAATTTTAAGGGGGTCTAAAAACAAGTTTTTAAAAAACGTTTATTTGTTCAGAACAGATAACAAAAGGTGATAAAAAAAAAGTTTTCTGAACCTTTTATCTAGGGGTTCACCCACCCAGATTTGAAAGCTGTGGAAATTCTTTCGCTGCAATTGTATGGAGAAAAGGCTCCTCCAACCACCTCCAAGACTATAAAATAAATATAATCTTTAGAGCGCTCTAGAGAAAAGTTTTCCTTCAGCCTTGTACCTTTCATAATTCCCTGTACCGTACCTCTTGCCTTCATCCCTTCGATCCACGAAACCATTGCCGCCTAGCCTGACCTTACCGCTTGTCCAACGACTCTGTGAGTTTTGCCTGACATGTTGTGTACCGCATGCTACACTCGGCTGCCACCGCGCAAGCAGAGTCATTGTCAGGGGTAGCGACTGGTAGAAGCCCCGCGACGCAGCAAGTCCTATCCCGCTTTGCGGGAGGGCTTATGGTGAAAACCGTGGACCTACTTAGACCCCGCCCTGGCCGTGCTATTGCTAACGTCTTGCAGGTGGTCCATTGTTAGTCCGGTGACAACTTGAAGCAGTGGAATGACGGTTATTCATTCCGTAGTCCTTTGGCTACTGACAAAGTAACAAATGGTCCGCAATGAAAGGGCCTAGCAAACTCAGGTGTCACCATGACTGCCACGAGGCCTGACAGTTTAATAATTTACACAGGGGTGTACTCTTGTCCGCTTGGATCATCAATAAAACATTAATTTCCTTCTCTGTTCATAGAGTCCGTTCCAACATATGGAGGCTGGAATTCCAATTATGGAAATGTCACATAACAGCCTATGTTTGGGAGGCTGATCTGCCGCGCAGCGTAAGGAGGGTGTGCTGGCAGTGGTAAGAAGGGCTGAAGCGAGCATGCAAAGTATTCCCAGGCCCATTTTTAAATGGTCCTATTGCTGTCATGGGGCTGCTGCAGGCGTGCCGCGGTGACCCCGTCCATTGCCCCCAATGCCCGGTCCTGGCGCCAGTTTCCTTACCCTGCCCCCGCACTCTGTGTACGGCCGCGTCCTGCCAGTCCCGGCCACCGTGCGCGTACCCACCGCCTTAGGCCGCGCGATAACGGCTGGTCTGATTTAAAGAGGGCCATCGCACCATTAATTGGTTATTGATGGGCGCTGGTCCTATATATGGAATACGCCCCCCACAGTTCCCTGGCCAGATTGTTGGTGTGCGTACCTAGGCTTTTGAGATTGTTTGGAGTCTGTTCTGGATTACCCGTGTACCACCGCTTGCTTACGTTCCTGACTGTGCCTGTTTGCCTGCTTGCCTGCGACCTTATGCCCGGTCTCAGACCACGAGAACCTCTGCCGCCTGCCCCTTACCTTCTGCCTGTTCCTTGACTACGCCCTCTGGATTACGATTCTGTACCACGCTGTAACCCTGCTGCCATCGCAAGCAAGTCACCGTCAGGTAGCGACCTGTAGCCACACGCCGCAGCAAACCATCCTGCTTTGCGCGGGCCTACTTAGACTCTGCTGCCCCTGGCGTGGCTTAAACTACTATCACTATGTGTTGGTCAGCGAATCCTCCCAAATCCTTACAGTACAACCTTGTCATGGATGTCCGCCAGGTACCTCTGCCGCGAACTCCCGTACGTCCACGACAGCCTTCCGCCCAGCAGAGCCACGGGTAATCGTTCATCTTTTGGGGCCATGATGGCAGAGACCCTTGCGGCTCGTCTACCTCCCGCCTGCGGCTGCTCCCGCCATGCCAGCAACCACTTGCTCCGTGCAGCCATGTGCGCTACCTGCCTCCCTGCACCGGGACCCTCTCCTGCATCTCTCCGCTCCCTTCTCGCTAATGATGGTTGGACCCCAGAAGTGCCGTGGCTTACAGTACAATGCTCCATCCATAATCGAGATGGTTTGGGCAATCAATTTCCCACTTAGCGGCTTAAGGTGCCTTCATAATTACCTCCTAACGGGCGAAGCTCTGGCCTGGCCACTCCGCTACTGGGTCCGAGGAGATCCCCTGACGGCTAATCTTCAAACCATCCTCCAGGGTTGTTTCCGCACCATCTTTCGAGGAACCAGTCGCACCATCCTCCACTGCTGCATGCTACCTGCTTCGTCCTTCGTCAGGCGACTGTCCACTGTGGTCAGTACTCCGTGCAGTTCCGCACCCAGCCACGGAACTGGATTTAGTAACAATGAGGCTAGAGCAAACCTTCTGGGCGCATTAAAGATGAGCTTGCGGGTTCGGGATCGGTTCCCTCTTCTCTGACGAACCAAATTCGGTTGGCCACCCGAATCGATATTAATAACGCTTTGCCCGAGCGACACAAGACTCCACCTCCAAGGTGAGGTCACCCGACCACGCCAGCTACCTCGACGGCTTCCTTTTTCAACGACCTCCATTGCCCCTCCACCAACGGTTCCTGAGGTCGAAAGGGCTCACTTGACCCAGGAGGAACGCTCACAGCGTCATCTGAGGCAGCTCTATTTTTATCTGTTGCGAGAAAATTATTCTTATAATTCCTCTTGACTTCCGAAATCCGCTGGGACTCTCCTCTCTCCTTTTTTTTATTCTGATGGTGTTTGGGCTACATCCCCACCACGCCCCTCCTTCTGGCTACTCAATGTCATGTTTCCTGCCGTGGATGCCCAGTGTGCGTGACATTCAAGGCACTCTGGCAAACCACACGTCAGCCCCTTCTACGGCCTCCGCGCGCTGACCAAAGTCCAGCCGACGTGTACCGTAGACGCTCCGCCCCTATTTATAGAAAATAAATGGTAGTGCACGAACCTAAGTGTGAACGGAAGGCAAAATGGGTGCAAATGAGAAAGGGACCTTCGTCCAATATACTAGTAAAGATATATCCCACTGCACACCAGACCATATAGTGCAAAAATATATATTTATTGGTGACACTAAGAAGGGTAGTCATCATTAAAAAACATACTCAAAAAGTTTTGTACATAGAATGGATAGAATGTTTTTGAAAGTAGCGACGTTTCGGCAATAAGTCCTTTATCAAGCAAGCATCTTAGCGAACGAGGAGAATGATGTAGAGAGTAGTGGTAACAATAGTAAAGATGGCAATGTGATAGACACAAAGTAAGGCTGGATAGTAATATACATGCTGGTACAAAGAATTATGGCCGAAAATATAGGTTAGAGGGCCACTCTATCCTCCCCCGGAATGTCACATCCAGGCTTCTTCCTTTGCCTCTATGCCCTCATATCTTCAAATTGGCAACCTCTAAACCTATATTTTGCCATATTACTCTAGCTTACCCATAGTATATTACTACTCAGCCTACTTTGTGGTCTTATCACATTGCCATCTTTACTATTGTTACCGAACAACTCTCTACATCATGTCCCCTCAGTTCTCTAGATGTTTGCTTGATAAATGGCTTATTGCCGAAACGTCGCTACTTTCTAAACATCAACCATTATAGTACAAAACCTTTTTGAGTAGATTTATGTAATGATGACTCCCTTCTAGTGTCACAATAAATAATATATTTTTGCACTATACTTGTCTGGTGGCAGTGGAAATTAGACGTTTCCTCCGCCCCCTATTTAAGCCTGTGATAGAGTGTGGTTGTCCGCCAATACATCCGCTTTAGAGATCCCCTCCGATAAGTTAAGGCCCCAAGTAATCTGGGCCCTTTTTTGTGTACTTCGGCAACTACTCTATGTCCTACAAGCTAAGTTGCCCCCACATTCCTGCATGTCCCGAACGCCTTCCATGTCTCTCTCCTCAAGGCCGAGTGGTGCTGAATCGCTTCTCCCGTGCAGCCTGTCTCACCTTCTCCTGTGGCCAACTTGATAACATCTTTGAGTCAAGGAGGTGCTGGCGGAAAGAACAGATGAAGGGGAAGCGGTTCTTTCTCATTGACTGGAAGGGGTTCGGACCGGAGGAGTGTTCGTGGGTAACCTGTCACCTGAACTCCTCTCCAAGTTCCGAAAAAAGAGGGGGAGACCTAAGGGGGTGGGGTACTGTCATGGAGGCTGGCGCAGGTGCCGCGGTAACCCGTGGCCACCCCCCTGCCCGCAGGGGGTCCGGCGCGGGTGCTGCGGCTCCCAGCGTCCATGCCACCGCTGCCCGGTCCCTGGCGCCAGTTTCCTTACCTGCCTGCACTCCTGTGAAAGCCACTCCTGCCTGTCCCGGCCGCCGTGCGCGTACCCACCGCTTAAGGCGCTCGCGACGGCTGGTCTGGATTTAAAGGGCCAGCGCGCCATTAATTGGTTATTGATGGGCGCTGGTCCTATATATGGAATACGCCCCCAGCAGTCCCTGCCAGATTGTTGGTGTGCGTACCTAGTCTTTTGAGAGTGTTGGAGTCTGTTCTGATTACCCGTGCACCAGTTCGCTTGCTTATGTTCCTGACCTTGCCTGTTTGCCGCCTGCCCTGATCTTCTGCCCGTCTCTGACCACGAACCTCTGCCGCCTGCCCTGACCCTGCCTGTTTCTGAATATGCCTCTGGATTACGATTCTGTACCACGCTGTACCCCTGCTGCCAGCGCAAGCAAGTCACGTCAGGGGTAGCGACCTGGTAGCCTCACGCCGCAGCAAGACCATCCCGCTGTGCGGCGGGCTCTGGTGAAAACCGGGGGCTACTTAGACTCCGCTCCCTGGCGTGGCTTAACTACCATCGCTTGTGGTGGTCCAGCGAATCCACCGAATCCTTACACTTGCAGATGGGTATAAGACTTGAATAACCAGATTGAACATGTATGCCATGCAGGGAGTGCTCAGCCCTCCTCCTACGCAGCGTGGACACCATGTTCTTTTCATCGTCTGTCACAATGGTTCTAATTCGCAGTTGTCGCGGAGAAAGCCACAAGTCGATAACCACTTGCATGACCCTGAGCATTTCATCCCGTGTGTGACTTCGTTCACCCAGGGGAATACTCCTGTCCACTTGGATCGTTAATGGTCTTTCTCTGTTCATCAATTTCCCGTGTTCATAAATTTCCCCCGTTAATATATTTATTCCTGTTCATCAATTTCCCCCTGTTCCTCACTTCCTGTCTGCCCGTGTACCCGAACTTTCTGCTACGTTACCTGACCTCGAATATCCACGCCTGCCCTGACCTGTTGGCCTGACCTTTGACTACGAGTTTCGTCTTATGATTCGGTACTTCGCTGCGCATCGGCTGCCACTGCAAGCTAGTTGCACCAGGGGTAGCGACCTGGTAGGACTCCCGCCGCAGAAAGTCCATCCTGCCTTGCGGCAGGCGCTGGTGAAAACCGGGACCTACTTAGACCCTGCTCCCTGGCGTGGCCGCTACCACCGCTTGCGGTGGTCCAGAGGAGCCACTAGCCATGTCGTTACAATGGCAGAAGTGAATGCCAAGTTTTCTGGCCAGTTCCTTTAATGGTGCAAAGTCCACCACTTAAAAAGGGAGGGACTGCAGTACCACCAACTTGGACAGGAGCACGGTCAGCTTCTGCATTTAGGGATGGCTAGACGCATACTGCTGTCTCTTGACAATCGTCCTGGTGACCGACTGGTGGCACCATGAGTGCCGAGGAGCAGAAGTATCTGGACTGGTAGATGATGGAAAAGACAGGGAGTTGTCTTCGGCAGAGGTGGTGAAGCTTTGACTTCCTGAAATGGGAGGCGTGCCACTGGGTGCTGCTGCTGTTGGGACACCCAACACATCTGAAACACGTATGGTGACACTGCATGATGTTGATGCAGGGCTGTGGTGCCAGCGTTTGGTCCCTAGTCACGCTTTACTTTCTGCCCACAGATTCTACATATAGTTATGGTCGTCTCTTCTGGTGTCTTGTCATAAAACTGGCACACTGCCGAGTAGGTGATTTTACCATCAAAGCTCCGCACTGACTGACTGTTACCGCCGCTGACCCAGTGAGCCCCTGTGCCGCTAATTTCTGGGACCTGCAAAGTGGGTGGTCTAAATCGTGGCCGTTTGGCTCCCAAACTCGCACTGCTGCCACCCTGCTGAATCTCGGCCACACTACCGACTTTAGGGCTGCGCCACTGCCTGACACGCAAGCTGCCACTCTCTTCTCCCAATGATAACGATGAAGCCTTTGTACACTGTTGGTCTGGGTCAGCTCATAGCATCACATGGATTTCAAAACCACCAGTATGCTGATGACACCCAACTTTACATCTCCGGCCCAGACATTAACTATCTACTGTCCAAGATCCCAGATTGTCTGTCGTCCAAATCCTCCTTCTCCTCCCGTCTCCTAAAATTTAATGTAGAGAAAACGGAATGCTTCCAGGGCCGGGACAATGGGTAGTCGAGGGTAGGCGACCGCATAGGGCACCACTTCATCCCAGGGAGAAAAGGGGGCACAAGGAGGCATGGAGTGGGCTGAATTTTCCATTTGGGGGGCACTTTATGCATTGTTTAACTAGGGCACCAGAATACCTTGTCCCAGCCTTGCTTGCTTCACCCGGCTTTCAAGTGCGATCGGCTACATCGATTAGCGTTTGCCTGTCACCACCGTCCTCCTCAACGGTGTCTCTGTACAAAGCCTGACCGCTCGCAATATAACCCCTCCATTGCAACTCTCCTCATCACTATTTGCCCGCTTCTGCAAGAAGCAGCGGATGTCTTCCCCACCTCTTTGCTGCCCACTGTCCTCAAATATTTTGTCCTCACTGTATAGTGGCGCAGAGGCCACAGCACATAGTAGTTCTCTGGCTGTGGGAAGCGAACAGGACAGAGGTGGGTTGAGGACAGGTGAGAGCCCCTCACCTGCTCCCAGGCCATGCCAACTAGGGGTTGTGTGTGACAAACCCACCGACTCTTGGCTGGGGTTGTCAGATGTCATCTGGGAGAAAGTGTATGACCTAGTGTGTGTTCAACACATGGCCGGTAGATGACTCCGGAAGCTTTGGCCTTGCAGGGTAAATCCTGCTGTGACGTCCCCTTACTGTGCTGCGATCTGTGGCGGCTCCGTTAACCTACTACTGTGTTCTTTGATGCTATCGTAGGATCTTAGCCCTCAGCTTGTTTTTTCCAGCTGCCGCTGCCATGACTTTATCAGGCTGCATGCCCGCTTCAGTTTTTTGGTCAGTTTGGCCCAGGGAATTTTAGAGTGAAGCGATTCTAATAGCGATGGCAGTCATGTGCGTGTCATACTAAAACACAACATTGTATGAAGACCAAACCAAGCTCCCTCTGCATATTTAAGCATGGCACAACGTTCTACAGCACCCTTCAGGCTCTGTACAGCCTGGAAATAGCTGTTTTTTAATGCGATTTGTCCCAAAGTAATTCGGAATGAAACTGATTTTTTCGGGAAATTAGTCAAAGTCGGCGAACCAAATTTTTGAGAAATTCGCCCAACTTTAATTATAGGTTTTTAACCCCTTACCGACATTGGACGTATACATACGTCCAGGTGGTTTGGGGGTTAACGCACCTGGACGTAAGCATACGTCCTGGCGATCGTGCGGACTTACGGGCGAGCCGCACACGATCGCGACATGGGACCAGTGGTATATTTTAACGCTTCATTACCGCAACCTGTCATCGTGACTGACAGTTGTCATGGTGACTAGTACACAGTAGTAAATAACAGCGCTGTGGAGTCGGAGTCGGTGGCTATTTTGGAGTAGTTGGAGTCGGAGTCGTCATAAAATGGACCGACTCCCAAAATATATAAGTTGGTCCAGTTAGTTCGATGCAAAGAGCAAGAGTAATTGGGTCTGACCAGTGCTGCTGCTCCCATATCTTCAGCTTCCTCACATGAGGAGTGTAATTGATGACATGGAGCAGGCAAAGCGCTGCCCCAGGGGAAAAGATTCTGCTCCCAGGGCAAACAGATTTCATCAAAATTTTTCACCTGTTTTCAAAGAAGTAGAAGAATTCAACCATTCATCAAAACTGACTGTGGCTGTGGCAATTCCTTTATACCCTGACATTGTTAGAGATGTTGCCCCTGTGGTCACCGCTTTGCCCCCAACCCAAGTTAGTGTAGAGAGGCCGTTCTCTAGCCTGGAAATGAGATGTGAGGTCATGTATGCAGGATCTGATGGGGGCAATACTATTTCTCAGAACAAATTCAGAGACTCCACAAATGTTCCTGCAGTGTTTTGCATATTTACAATTTTTTTGTGTCCTAAAGTCATGTCCAATAAATATATTTTACACTGACAAGCAAAATGGTAACAATGGTTTGAACTTGTGACTTTCAGGCTCCATCAACATCAACTCCATCAACAGAAAAATAAAAAAGGCATGGCTCTTAGAATATCCTGACATAAAAAACAGATTTTTTTTTAAGTGGCAACTGAAATCTATGGATGTCGGGAATAGCCTTTAAAAAGAGGTGGGGATTCGACCTGTAAAAGAAACCACAGCATGTACAAAAAATTTGTATGGCGTGTGAATCTTCCTGAAAACTATTTTTACAAGTTAGAAAGTATGGCTTTTGGCTAGGGTCTCTGAGTGCAGATGAAAGCAATGGCTATAGGAATTTGCTGGAGATACAGTGATATCGCTAACAAAGTCATGCGGACATTAGTGATTGTGTTGTCCGCACTTAGCTGCCAAATTGTAGCATCCCAGCCTGGCCATGTACTTGCTGTACCTAATGATCAGTTAGTACAGGGGTCCCCAACCACCGGTCCGGTGACTTTAGTCCGGGTGGTCAGCATCTGCTCTGCACGAGCGTTTTAATCCGGCCATGCAGACCTAGCAGCTGCACACATCATGCGGCTGCATCACTATAGGGAATGCGGGGGCGGTACATTACAGTCCCTGCTTTCCCTATCATTGTAGATGCGGTGCTCACTGAGCGCCGCATCTACAGATCACACCCCCTGCGCCGCTGGGGCTCGTTGGACGCTGGGAGGAGGAGCTCTGCAGGGATCGGGAAATGGTGAGTAACGTTCTCTCTTTTTTTTTTTTTTTTTTTTTTTTTTTAAACCTGGTCACTACAAGAGGGGGTGTATTTATCCAATACTGGAGGGGCATATTACTAAGGGGCATATTACTAAGGGGGCATATTACTAAGGGGGCATATTACTAAAGGGCATATTACTGGAGGGGCATATTACTGGAGGGGCATATTACTAAAGGGGCATATTACTGGAGGGGCATATTACTGGAGGGGCATATTACTAAAGGGCATATTACTGGAGGGGCATATTACTGGAGGGGCATATTACTAAAGGGCATATTACTGGAGGGGCATATTACTGGAGGGGCATATTACTAAAGGGGCATATTACTAAAGGGGCATATTACTAAGGGGCATATTACTAAGGGGCATATTACTAAGGGGGCATATTACTAAGGGGGCATATTACTAAAGGGGCATATTACTAAAGGGGCATATTACTGGAGGGGCATATTACTAAGGGGGCATGTATCATTCCTGGAGGGGGCATGTATTTATCTATCATTACCGGAAGGGCATGTATTTATCTTATCTATACTGGAGGGGGCATGTATTTATATATCATTACTACAGGGGGCATATATTTATATATCATTACTACAGGGGGCATATATCTCTATAATGACAGAGCTGATTACATATGTATATTATATATATTTATATGTATAATGCTGATCAATATTACTGCAGACTGACTGTCAGCTCTGTGGATCAGCATTAATATAATACTGACTCACAGAGCTGACAATCAGTTTGCTGTTATAAAATACTGGTTACCCCATACTATACCTACAAATGACACAGTATACACTTTATTGGGGGGTTTTTCTTTGTGTTGATTTAAACACCCAAACCCTGTCCAAAACCCCCTCCCCCTAATAAACCGCCCCCCCCGGGCCCGGGGAAAAAAATTGGGTAAAAAAACCGGCCCCTGGTGGAAAAAAGGGGGGGGCCCCGATGAGTTAGGGGACTGCAATGCTTTGGGGTTAATTTTTTTTTAAATTTTTACTGACAATTAAAATGGTAACAATGAACTTGTTGAACTTGAACTTTGAACTTGTGACTTTCAGGCTCCATATCTCACACCCCCTCGTTTTTGACATGGGGGCTCTGTATTTGTATATACATCATCTTACTTATTTTTTTCATAAATTTTACTTTGCAAGTATTTAGCATCTGCTAGTTACAATTTTACCCCTAAAAATAAAAATGTTACTTTTTATTATTTTGTTAGTATTTGGGAAAAATCCACCTTTGGGTTTTAATACTGTTTGAACCCTTCGGGGCTCTGGATCAGATTCAAGCTATCTTGACCAAAATCTGATCCCAGATATTTTACACATTCCCAATGTTGGTGAGACTGGATTGGATAAAAAATAAAGCTTTTTTTTTAACTCTCCCCACAAGTGTTAAAAAAGAAAAACTTTGTTACCCTTTTTCTTGGTTTTGACCTAAATACTTGATTATTGTATCATAAGGGTGAAAAACAGCCGGATACCTTTTACTACAGAAAGTTATCATTTAAAAACATGCACTATGTATGGGGGAGTCGGAGTCGGGTCTGAGTCGGGGGTTTTGGGAAAGAGGGGTGGGAGTTGGAGTCGGGGAGTTCGGCTTGCCGATCCACACCCCGGGTAATATGTGTCTGGCCTCCCTTTCAAACAGCAATCTGTTGCTGTTTGAAATCCCCTATGGGGAAAATAAAAAATAAAAAAAAAAAAAGTGAAAAAAAAGAAAAACAAACACAAAGAATAAAAAAAAACCCTAGATCGCCCTTTTTCCCCTTTACAAAACCCCAAACGCCCCAAAAAAGTTCAAAAAAAAATAAAGTACCCATATTTGGTTACCCGCGTGCTAAGACCTTCCCCCAAATCTGTCATGTTTAATTAAACCCCTAGGGGGCGCCATAAAAAAAACCCCCAAAAAACAGAATTAAGATTTTGTTTTTCCCGCAGCAAAAAAAATGGGAAAAGAAGCAACAAAAAAATCTTATAAACGCCAAAAATTGTAAAAATTTAAAAGTCTTTATCCCGCAAAAAAAAGTCTTACCAGCTCAGAAAATAGCGATGCATAAATATTCTTTTCACATAAAAATTCTTTTTTTTAAAAAAAAAAAGTGTTTCAAATGAAAAAAAACTAATAAATTGGGTACGCCCTAAACTACCCCAAAAATTAAGCAACTTTTCATGCATCTGCACAGTGGCGCTGTTAAAATAAAAAATAAAAACCTACTAGGATTGGTATGTTCCCCCAAAAATGAAACTAAAAAAAAATGTCAAAATCATCCGCAAAAAACAACCCCTACACACCGTACACAGAAAAAAAAAAATTATGGCTCTCAGACTTGGTGTACAAAAAGGTGTTTTTTTTGATTGAATAAAAATGTTTTTTTTGTATAAAAGCAGTAAAACATAAAAAAAATATACAAAATTGGGATCGCTGTAAATTGTTTGACCCGCTGATAAAAACTAATGTCATATATTCATACATGACGCTATAAAAAAAAAAAAAAAAAACAACCAAGATTGCTGTATTTTGTTCAAAACAACGTCATATGCACCCCCAATAAAAACTCATCCCGCAAAAACAAGCCCATACACACAGCAAAATAAAAACGTAATGGCTGTTAGAATAGGAAAACATAAAAAAGCAATTTTTTTTAGAATATTTTAAATTGTTTAAAAAATAAAAACAGAAAAAAACTATATAAAATTATATATTGTAAATTTTCCAATCCCCATGTAAAGTTATCCTGTCATTTACACTGCACGGGGGAATGCGTAAAATTGAAACTCAAAAAACAATGAGAACTGCGTTTTTACCCCCCCTTTTCATGACCCCAAAGCTAAAAAAAAAATATGGGAAACACCCGTGACCCAAAATGCACAATACACCCTTAGATGAGATCCCTGGGGGTGTTTGAATCCAAAATTTGGGGGCCCCTTCTGGAAGGGTTTTACCTGTTTTGTTACTTTTTGGGGGGTTTGCAAATGCGCTTTGGGCCCCACCAAATCTGCGTTCCAAAAGCCAAAAAGCGCTCCTGCTTTTAGCCCTGCCATGCACCCCAAAAAGCAGTTTACACCCTATTTGGGTATTCCGAACTTGGAAGGGGAAATTTCTTGACAAAGTTTTAGGGGTTTTTTTTTCAAGGATTCCTTGTAAATATGAAAAACATTTTAAGCTAAAATTGCAGATTATTGGGGAAAAAAAATTTTTTTCATTTTCCAGCCTTTTGCTCATAAAAAAATTTTAAACACCATGGGGCGGGGCTCATGCACCCCTGGATATATTCCTAAGGGGGTTTTTTAGTTTTCAAAATGCGGGCTTTTTTTTTGGTGTTATTAAATTTTAGCACCTTGGGTGTCCTCAAACCTGAAATAATGCACTAGGGCCACATATGGATATCTTAAAAAGGGAAAGGGGCCTGGGAAAAAATTTTATTAAGCTGAATTTTACCCTTTTCACATTTTACCGTATTCCAGTAATAATGGATAAATTTTTAAAACTGCCAAAAAAAGAGAAATTTTGAAATTTCCCTCCACTTTGCTTTAATTTTTGTGAAAACCAAAAGTTACAAATTCCTAAACAGTGTTGTAAAAACGTTAAGAGGTTAGTTTCTTAGAGGCGTCATTTATGGTGTATTTAACATGCAGGCCCCTCAAAAAACCACGTCGAACTGGAGTGGTCCCTAAAAAATGTATATTCAAATTTTCTTGAAAAGTGAGAAATTACTTCTAAGTTTCTCAGCCCTCAATGTCGTAAAAAAAAAAAAAAAAAAAAAAAAAAATTTAAAAAAAATTTTGTCAAAGTCACGGTAACCCCCCGCTCCCCGGGGCCGCGGGCGCA
>JAODAL010058281.1:0-22177 GCA_025379985.1 Phyllomedusa bahiana
CACAATTATTTTTACTGTCCCCATAATCTGAGATATGATCTTTGTAGCGAGAAAACCCCTTAAATACAAGCAAATAAGCTATAGTCCCTATATAGTTATCACCAACTGAACTTTCCAGAAGTACATATTCCTATTTTATTTTAAAATAACAGTTAAGGACAGATCTTAAAAGAGATAAGGCTTCATATGCTGTGAGAAGAACACAGCAACGGCGGGGTAAGCTGGAGTTTGATGTGCCCTGCTGCTGCTCCGTTCACCGCTGCAGATTTCTGCAGCCACTGCCACCAATAGGTAACAGCCACAGGTCCTCTCCAGCCTCTTCCCCCCATAGTCACTGCTGCCGTCACCCGGCTTGTGGGGGAAGTGGGCTGACATGCAACAGCGGAAGCGACTGTGGGGGGAGTGTAGAAAAAAAACAAAATGTGTTAAAAATTGCCCTGCTGCCAGCCTCCACCCAGCACTCAGTGGCATTGGGAAGCATCTCATGATGCTGCCTGATGCCACTTGTATGTAAAGAACCTGTCCCAGGAGTGCAGGAGGTCTCCTCTATTTGCGGGAGTTCCCCATACAATCTGGGAGGGTTGGCAAGTATGGTAATGCTAACTGTGATAGTATCTGCCGAGCAATTGGGTACTAACCTAAACTGTAGGATATTCTCTGACAAGGTTATTCACCAGGGCCTTTAGTGTATAAGTCTATAGACTCCAATTATAGAGTTTATGGGCGACACTTATGAACGGGGCTGCGCCAGATGCCTGGCGTCCATTTGCTATAGATTTAAAACTCCTGCAAGCCAATATCAGAGCTCTCGTGGCACTTTGTAATGTGCCTGATTTCGGGGTGTGTGCTGGAGGTGTGTCTCACTAGAACCGCACAAAGCTATAGATTTATAGCTTTAGTATGGCAATTTCAGGCGCATTATTGCTGGAACAGATAAACCACTTTTAAAGTGGTATACCTGAGCCAGAAATGTCGCCTTTGCGCTAGAATGTGCCTGATTTATGACCCGCAGTACACCGAGTTAATAGATTTAGGCGCATTCTAAACTATAATTATGCGCATAAAAATTGTCACCTGGGCAACAAAAATCATACATGTCGCCCAATGTATCTACAATTGCAACTTATAACTGATATTCGCCACCTAGTGGATACCCTTTAATAACTTATATGTCATAATCTACCGGATATTCAAATATTCCGAAAAGGTTAATCCTGGAGAAAAAAACAGAATCTTTATCTACTGAGGCCAATCAGATAGACAGGCGCGATAATAGTGTATAGCGCAAACCTTGAGTTATTAAATAAGTAAAGATATTTATTGGAACTAAGCGTTTTGTCAAAGCATAGCCAAGCCAGCATCACTCTGCTCTGTACTGACGAGGGGCAAACACCCCGAAACAGCTGTCTATATTCCTTTTGCTCTCTAAAGACCCAGTGGGTCAAAAGCAAATTGAGGATTTGTTACATCCAATAGAGGGCGCATGAGCTTCTCAGCTCCTTTCCCATAATTCCTTGTGATATGCAGATGCTTCGTGGAGTACAAAAGGCAATTTAGAATCTCCAAATGCCTATACGGCGCTCTCCCTAAGGAGAGATCTTCCCTTTCTGAGCCACTCATTGCCTCCCACTCAGCCAAGCCAGTATCACTCTGCTCTGTACTGATGAGGGGCAAACACCCAGAAACGGCTGTCTACAGATGGGTGATGCTGGCTTGGTTAATATTCCTTTTGCTTTCTAAAGACCCAGTGGGTCAAAAGCAAATTGAGGATTTAAATAATACCTTTCAGGAACAATCAAAAATTATAACTACTAAGCTAACATTGAAAAAATATCCTAAAAAAAATTCAACAAGCTCTTAGTAAGGCTAGTACACTTACTTTAATTGAATGGTTATATGGAAAGGCTGACTCTGAAGCCGTACCTAGGCTTAATTGCACATTTTGGGCGAGGTGAAGAAATTTCGCCCCCCCACAGAACATAATGCGCCACAATGCGACACATTGTATAACCTTAAACCACAGCCAAAATATACAAAAAGCTTTATCACAAGGTGCTACGTATAAAACTACTAAATAATAGTCATACAGTTACTAATTAACATAGTGACCGAATACTGCAACACCGTGACCTCATATCACCACCATATAGAGACTGAATAATACAAACTGACCATTACTGAATACAAACTATTATACTACAACCAATAATCGATCACAGAAAAGTTACATCCAGGGACTTACAGGAGACGTCTCTGAAGAGTTGTTCTCTTTCTCTTCTTTTCCATCTGTCCCAGACCGCCATGACGTCTTCTCCCGGCCATAACTCTTCACTGTAGAATTTACAAAACAAACATCTTAGACTCCTCACTTTATCAGCACTTCTCTACCAATTCCTATCTCTATACAAACTCCCCATCTATAGCACCCTCATATGGTAGCCATGTAATAGCCCCTGTAGCCATGTAGTAGCTCCAAATAGCCAGGTAATAGTCACTTATAGCCAGGTAGATGCCTCTATAGCCAGGTAGATGCCCCTTATAGCCAGGTAGTTGCCCCTATAGCCAGGTAGATGTCCCTGTAGCCATGTAGTGCCCCCTATAGCCAGGTAGTGCCCCTTTATAGCCAAGTAGTGCCCCCTAATAGCCAGGTAGTGCCCCCTAATAGCCAGGTAGTGCCCCTTAATATCCAGGTAGTGTCCCCTATTGTCAGGTAGTGCCCCCTAATAGCCAGGTAGTTCCCCCTAATAGCCAGGTAGTACCCCCATATAGCCAGGTAGTGCCCCCTAATAGCCATGTAGTACCCCTTAATTGCCAGGTAGTGCCCCCTAATAGCCAGGTAGTGCCCCTTAATAACCAGGCAGTGACCCCTAATAGCCAGGTAGTGCCCCCATATAGCAAGGTAATATGCCCCCTGCAGTTAATGATAAGAAAATTTAAAAAAAGGACTCACCGCGCGTCCAGATCGGGAGCTGCTGAGCAGTGTAAGCGGCATGACGTCATCATGCCGCTTATGCCGTCACGCAGCTCCAAGTGATCTCTTCGGCGGCAGAGCTACCGGCCGAAGAGATCCCAGCGTTGCAGGATGCGTGGTGAAAGCTGTGCGCTCCCTGCGACACTGATACATACAGGGCGGGCGAGGCGGGAGGCGCCCCACTTTGGTGAGCGGACCCTCGGCGCCCCGGGCTATCGCCCGCCTCGCCCGCCCCTAGGAACGGATTCCTGAATAGGAGAGGCATGGGAAAAATGTAGAGGTGACTCACAATAAGAATAAGGCAAAAACGGGGGCGTGGCCTAGCTATGGTGGTGTAAGGATGCGTGTCCGGGAGCTCCTCATACCTCGTTACCTGCTCCGGTGATTTTCAGCGTTAAGAAGATGGGAAGGACCTCAAAGAAGCAGCGCTCTAAGTCGGTCCAGCGATCCGGTACCAGGCAGGAGAATCTGGACCACTTCTTCTCCCCGCCGCGGCCGCTTACTTTATCTGATGCAGGAGACACAGAGGGCCTCCAAGATGGCCGTTGCATCGTGGCAGCACAGCCCGCTTCCTCGGCGGAGGGAGCAGTGGCGGGCGCTCACAGCCTGCAGCCCCTGCCAGCACGGAATGCAACTTCTCCTCGGCGGTCCCGCACTAGAGCCTTCCTGCTGGGGGAATCCCCCGAAGGTCCTCCGCTTCAGTAGCACGCCGACTCCGTGCCCCGGGGCGCGCACCAGGTGAGCCGGAGCCGGGCTCCTGGGGAGTCTCCCTCCCACAACACCGGTGAGGCCCCGCGAGATACAGCACATGGTGAGACCGGCGCCGTGGACCAATTAAGTACTGAGGGGATGGACTTTAATGGATATCCCCCTGGCTCTCCCAAGTCTCAAGTCCTGGGCCACACAACAGGGGCAGCTTCACAGAAGGCCCTACTCCATGGTGTATCTCTCTCTCCTGGCCAAGAGGACATATTGCCCACCCCCATGCAGCAAGGTGGCCTCCTACAGCCTCTCCAAAGCCCCATTGCTGGCAGACCTCATTCCCCCACAAGTGAGCTGCACAAGGACCCAGGGGGTTCTCAAGAGGTCACTCTTCCCTTATCATATGCACTGCAGTGCTATGAAACAGGACCTCCATATCCTCCTGTGGCCGCCCACACCAGGGGACCCGGGGGGCTCTCTCCCCCCATCAAAGCGTCTCACCATCACACCACCGTCGGGTTTGACGGGATGTCTTGGGACCATTCCAACTAACCCCTAACGCTCTACATTCACGTTCTGCAACCCCAGCAAGCGTTCAACAGCTATGAACCGCCCCGCTCTTTTTTTTACTCAGCAGTCCCCCAAAGGCACCATTTAAAAGGGTTCCCCCCGTCGTTTTTTGCTTTTTCCCCCACATCAAAAATGCAGAGCTTTGCCTCCTTCCCCCTTGTCGGGGAGGGGGGATCGGCTAAAAAAAGGCCGGCACACGGGGCGATATGGGGCACTAATGAAACATACCTTCTGGGGGCAGACATGGGTTTTTGCGAAGAAATTTGGGGGAAGAGTGTAAGCAGGGAATTCTCGCCCTTTCCGTGCTGAGTTAGCATCACTGAGCCCAAAGTAAAAGGACTTGACCAATCTAAACACAACCTCCCCCACCGGGGTCCCTGAAACCGAATGGTACATTCGGAAAATCTTCTCTACAACAACACCTACACTAGAAAATCGTAGCAGGGGGAACAATCTGCGTCCATTGGGGTTCCTGAATCCATCCCGAATGCCGACTCCTTCTCACCAAAATTTTTCAACAACCTCTGGGGACGACCTGCTACCTCATATTGAGCGATAGAGCTCATGGGGCCTTGGGCCAAACCCAACCCGGGGCCCCCGGCCTGCGATGTGATCCCGGATCCATTCTTTACCAGAAAAGGATATCCCTATGAAGCCAGAAAGAAAATCTGTACCTATCAAAAACCCCTCTTAGAATCCTCCAGGACTTTTCAAACTCACCTGGGCACGGGGATCCGTTTTTGAAACCAATCCTGGACTTCTTAAAGGGACAGGAATGTCCCCTTCAAATGGGGTTCCCCTTCGCGCTTTATATTCTAGGACCAACGTACTCTCCAATTCGCTCATCAAAGGAATTCCTTTGGGGGCTTTGGCGCTCAAAACTTCAGACTCCCCTTCCGGAAAGGCCATTTGTCGTCTCTACCTCCAAATTAAACCCCGGAAAAGAGCTCCCCCCTACGTCGCCTCGTTTCTGGGTGCTCTGCCTATGGCGGGGGGTTCCAACCTCCCATCCGGGGGCAGGGGCACTCCATCCTCCAAGTCGTATGGCCCACCCGCCCTTTCCCCTGGCGGGATCTGAAAAGTATGAAAAGGACTCTTTCGATCCTCCCTTTTAAAAACCCTACTTGATCTTTTGGGGGACATTGCTCTTTCCCCCTTTTTTTTGTTTTTTTTAGTTTTTTCCCCGTACATTTTTTTTGCTAGATGTCGGAAATAATAAAAATTGTTGTTAGAGGTACTGCCCCGCCCACAACCCCCCATTCCCCCAGTAGGAGGAACTCCTGCACTAGGTTTCCCTGGTGAATCAGGACTTCTGTTACACTTGTGGTAATAAATCTTTTCTCGAGTTAAATCGCAGTCCCGTGTAGTCTGCTTTTGGGTTTTTTTTCTATGTTGTTCTGTTTGTTTTGTCTTACGTGTTTGTCTTGTGTTTTGTCTTTGGGTGTCTCCCCTCCCCTTTGTTTCTCTCTCCCTCCCCCCCCCTCTTTGTCTCTTTCACTCTTCTTCTCCACCCTTCTTTACTAGGCCCAAGACCATAGACCCTTATCGATTCAAGTGGGGTCTGACCTCATTACTTGGACGCGTCCCATGGCGACACTCAACATCGCATCCTTCAACGAGAAGGGTTTGAACACTCCTGAGAAACGGGCGCAGGTACTGCATCATTTTCATCGTCGTAAGACCGACATTGTCTGTTTCCAGGAAACGCACTTCAAGGTAGGCTGCGCTCCACTTATCAAACACAGGCATTACACATCGTGGCACTTTGCATACTTCTCCAAGTCCAGATCCAGGGGAGTGGCCGTAGCGATTCACCGTTTGGTGGCTCACCAAGTAATCTCCTGTACCATTGATCCGGGGGCCCGATTCATTATTTTGGTTCTTTCAATAGAGGGCCGGGTGTTTACCGTAATAAACGCCTATGCACCAAACACTGCCCAGGGCACTTTTTTTGAGAATCTCATCGACAAAGCTATTCCGCTGGCCCGGGGGACTGTGATACTCTGTGGGGACTTCAACATCACTCTGGACCCTACATTAGACAACTCTTCGGGGAAGTCGGCAGTCTCATATTCCATTATCAAAAAAGTGAAAAGAGCGTTTCTCCAATTGCAGCTTTGTGATGCATGGAGGATTCAGAATCCCTCTGACAGAGACTACTCTTTTTACTCCACTCCCCACGGGTCTTACAGTCGCCTGGACTATATCATGGTTCAGCACTCAGCTCTCCCTCTGGTGTCAGCAGCCTCCATTGGGAACATTTTGTGGTCAGACCACGCGCCGGTGTTCTGCTCTCTCTGGCTTCCTACAGTACAGAGACCCGTGTGAAATTGGAAATTAAATGAGTCTTTGTTGTCTGATTTCCTCTGTGCAACGGAAGTGGGAAGAACTATCTCCCAGTTTCAGGAGGAGCACGCTGGGGATTCGTCTTCACCGGCGATGCAGTGGGAGGCCCTTAAGTGTGTAGTGAGGGGGGTGTTAATCAAACATGGATCCAGACTGAAACGGGCGAGAGCAGCAGCTCTTACTTCAGCACTTTCAAAAGTTCACCAGTTGGAACTGGCCCACAAACATGCTCTTTCCTCCTCTATACTCCGAGCTTTGAAAGACACCCGGTTGTCGGTTAAGAAGCTCCTCGAAGCCTCTTGGGGCAGTATGCTGCAGCGGTGCCGAGGTAGATTTTATGAGTATGGCAACAAATGTGGTCGAATGTTGGCTAGAGCCCTCCGCTCTCGTGTAGCACAATCCCACATCCCTGCCATCAAGACTCATGCCAACGCTGTTGTACACTGTACCAGGGATATTGCCGCGACTTTCCAAGCCTATTACTACCAAATTATATAACCTCCCTTCCCCTTCCGTCTCCCAACGGGAGCACACTTTCCCTCATCATTCTCTTTTTGCTAAAATCCCGCCTTCAATTTCCCAATCACTAGATGAGCCTTTTTCGCTACAGGTGCTGGAGCTGGTGATTAGGGATCTTCCGGGGGGTAAAAGCCCTGGACCTGACGGCTTCACAGCCAAATTTTTCAAAACTTTTCCAGACCAACTGGTCCCTATACTATTGCGGGCATTTAACACCATCTCTCCTGAGGCCCCTTTTCCGCCTCAGGCGAATTGGCACATGTTGCGTGTTTCCCCAAGCCAGAAAGGGATCCTCAGATTTGTAGCTTTTTACCGCCTATACCCTTTTGCTAAATTTACATTAAAATTACCCCAAATTGGGATAGCAAATTCGCTCAACCCTTTACTTGGTACTCTCGTGCATCCGACCAGGTAGGGTTTTGTCCCGGGGGCAGGGGGGCACGAGACAAACCCCCCAAAATCAAAACAATAAAAATGTTATTTCATGCTCAATCTGGGCAATCTCCCTTTAATGACCTTTTTCCTTGTCAGAGGGGGCCCGACGGGAAAAATCGTGGCCTTTCTCCCCACAAACCTTGGCTACATTGGCCTGGGCCCTACTTTTTTTTTTTCCAAAATTGCTCCCTTATGTGTCCCCTTTCTGCTCGTTTTAAAGTCAAGGGCTCCCTTTCTGACCCTTTCTCCACTTCAAGGGGACACGCAGGGTTTCCCCCGCTTTTTTGAACTACTGATAAAGGGAAACTTGGCCGCTATTAGAGCGCACCCGGGACATTGGGGGGATCAGCATTGGAGCGCATATAAAAAGGGGTTTCAGCTTTGCTGAAAACCTTTTGGCTATTTTTTCGCACCGAAAAAATCTCACCCCCCGCCCTGAGGGAGGTTATAACAATTTGGCTTTTGTTCCAATTTTTTAATTTAATACCTCCAAACTGGGGCCTCAATTTTTTCCCCCGCTTCCAGGATAAAACTCTTCTGTTTTTCAAAAACTTCCCTTTTTTCCTGGCCCAGAGGGGTATTTCTTATTTGGGGATACGTATTCCCCACTGATCTTTCTAAATTGCCCCTGGGGATTTTTTCACCCCTGCTTACTAAAAACTACCAAAGACTTAGAACCCTGGTCTAAAAAAACCTTCCCCTGGTTTGGCAGAATCAATGCACTTAAAATTCGGTCCTTCCGAAATTTTTATATTTGTTTCAAATGATCCCATCGCCACCCACCTCATTTTGGAAAAGTCTTAGGCGGTGCTTCCGGCGTTTGTTTGGTCCACCCTAAACCCAGAATTGCATACGACGTTTTTGATTAGACCCAAAGGGACGCTGGTCGTGTAGGTCTCCCAGACTGTAAATTATATCATCTAATGGCAGCTTATGCGCGCTTCTTGGCCTTGGCCTTGGATCACAATAGGAGGTTGTGGGTGCGGTTGGCAGCGGATGTCTGCCCCCTATCAGTGGCTGTGCTCCCCTGGGTCTGGACTTCCATGAATCAGTCATTACTCATCCTCTTTCAGTAGAAAACACACTCTGTCTGTCCTCTCTGCTCAGAAGGCGCCCTTTAGTTTTATTGATCGTAGTGGCCCTTGTGTCCCGGTCACTGATAACCCGGATATTCCTCCCGGGGCATCTTCGGCTGTCTTTCTGGTGGAACGAGAGAACCCCTTTGCGTTTCTTCCATTCACCACACAGGCAAATTGAATTCGTACCTTGACATCCTTTGCGGGGAGAAAGTGTGCCCCGCAGGGGCTTTCTTCCAACTCATTCAGTTGTCGCATTTCTTTGACAGAATGAAATCTCAGTTGGACCTGCACAGACTGCCTACCGACTTCGAGAGACTTTTATTAGCGGACTCCAGTCCGGCTCATGCCCTCTCCATCATGTATAAAATGCTTCTCTCCGCTCCCTCCTCAGCCCCCTTCGTTCTGCCGTCAATGGGAGAGGGAGCTGTCACTATCCTTCTCTGATCTTCAATGGCGCAAATGTTTTCAATTGACCAATAAGGCTATAATAGCCCCGAAATATCAAGAAACGTGCTACAAAATACTCTACAGATGGTATAGGGTTCCCTCGGTGCTACTAAGTGTAACCCGCGGTAAACAGATCGGTGCTGGGGATTTGGAGTGGAGAGGGCACTATGCTGCATATCTGGTGGGGCTGTCCGCAGCTTAGGGGATTCTGGTCCGCAGTGTTGACGGTAATCAAGGAAGTGACGGGGTTACAGGTCCCTGACTCTCCAGAGGCCCTATTGCTATATATGTTTGATATGCCCATAAATAGGTTTAGGAAATCCATCCTCCGTTACCTGTTGCAGGCTGCCAAGTCCATCCTACCCACGAAAGTGGAAATCTTCAATTCCCCCCTCGTGGAGGATGGTATGCAAATTGATTCCATGCAGAGAATGGAGGAGTTGATCTCTCATACCCCTGACCAGATTCTTGCATGTCGCCGAATTTTGTTCCACTGGGCCGAGTTCAACACATCGCAGCTGTATTTTTCTATCTCCTGCTGAGGTCGCTTCTTAGGCTTTGCTATATCAGGCTACTACTGGAGGTTATTCCCCCTTGACCGATTGGCTACCGGTTGGCGTGGCCATTTATGTTCTACGTTAAGATGCTGAGATTCTGCCACAGATGTAGGACAGATTTGCATTCTTTTCTCCCTCTCTTTCCCTCCCCCCCCCCTCCTTCCCGTGATTGTGGGTTTGTTTAATGTATAGTTTGTGTATGTGAAAGTGATCTTTCTATGTACTCTATGTATCAGAATGGGTGCTGATGCGCCATTGCTCAGACTGTTCAGACTATAGTGAGACGGTATTATAGTCTACTTGGCCCACTATGCAGCATTATTTCTTTCTTGTTTGAACACTGTAATTCTATTAGGATGTTCATAGATGCTGTATGTATCCGGTTAGTGCGGAAATCCGCACGTCTGTGATATTTGCTCTGTCATGTGTTTGGACCCAGTTTCTACCCTTACTTTATTCTTACTTGTAATCTGTTACATGCAATTTTATATTTCAATAAAATCTACGTGAATGAAAAAAAAAAAAAAGGCAAAAAAACAATAATAATGAAAAATATCCTCATAATTTTATCACTCAAAATACACAACCAGAAACCCCTAAGAAAATCATTAGAAAACTCTGGCACATTCTCCAGGATGATCCTTTTTTTAAAAAAAAATTATATCCCTGTTCATCCAGGGATTACTTTTTTAGGGCCACAACTATTAAAGGGATTGTCACACCCAGTCGGATAATTAAAAAAATGGATAAAGATAAAAAATTTTTTAAAAAAACAGATGCGGTCAGTTTTAAAATTGGTCGCATACAAATGTAAAAATAAACCTTAAAAAAAGTTTCCCCATCAAGAAAATGATTAATTTTTCAAAAAAACCATAGGGAATTTTCCTTTTAAATTTTCCTTAGACTGCAAGATAAGTTTTTTAGCTATCTTTTGGAATGTCTTTTTCGGCCTGCAGTTGGGGCCAAACAAAGCAGAAATTCAAAAAATTAGAAAAGCCTTTACAAAAAAATAAAGAAAAAATATCCCCGCACATTTCTCTCGCCCTTTTCGGGAAACACGTGGGCAATGACAAAAAAGGGGCGACATTTTGAAGCCACCGGTTCGGGGCCGTTTTTTTCAGCCATTTTTTCCCCGGCGAAATCTGCCGTTTTTAAATGTCGGGCCGGGGCACGCTCAAACATACAACGTAAAGTACCCCGTGTTTTTAGGCGCAGTGCGGGATTTTTTGGGCGCAGTGCGACGCTGCGCCTATAATCCGCCGCCGGAGGTAGCGCACTCAACATCGGGGAAAAGTTGGGCCCGCCAGTTTGGAGTGCATGCGGGACTGAGGCGAGTGGGGGGCTGCCCAAAAATCTTTCCATCGAGACAGGCTGGAAAACAGCGAGAAATCTTTCCACATGTCGGTGCGGATATGAATAAAAAAATTTAAAAAAGGCTTTTCAACATTCTCAAAAAGCTAAAACCCCCAAAAAAAAAAAATACAAAAACAAAATCATTTCCAATACCCAATTCAAGAATTAGGATATTGGAAATTGCCGGAAATACAGAATTCAAATTCTAAAACCTATTTTTCATTGGTCGAAAGAAAACCGGCCAATCAAATAGGAGCAAAAAAACCCCATTATACCTAGGAAAGTTTAACCAAAAAAACCCAAAGGGCAAAATAGTTCAAAATAAAAAAAAATGCAGAAAAGACTTTTTGGGTTAAGCAGCGGGGGGCTTAGCTACCCCACCCAAACAGAATAGGAGCCCCAGAGACCCATTATATCCTATGCAAATATTGACAATAAATGGGAGCGACAGAGACCCATTAAAACCTTAGAACTATTGACCAACAAATTTCTAAGGTGGACATTAAAAATACGAAAAAAAGCAAAATAAGCGATTGGTTACTAGCGGGGTTTGGGCTACCCCGGCCCCAATCAGAACGGGGCTACTTGTCCCATTGAAATCTATGGAAGATCGCGAAATGCAAATCTCGGCTCGCACGGCGTGGAGTAAAATAAAAAAAATAATTTTTTTTTGGGGTCAAAACATTTCAGAAAAAAGCGTTTGAAACCCTTTCCTAAAAATAAATCAGTTAAAACCCCAAAAACGCATACTACATAGAAAATTGCAATAGAGAGAATTCCCGGGGAAATACAGTAATTCAAATTGTTTAACCTTCCTGTTTGGGGTTGGCCAAAAAACCACCCAATCGAATGGGGAAAGCGACAGGGGGCCCATTTAAAACCCCATGGAGGGAGTTTTTGGACCAATTAAAATAGAGCGACAGGGCCCATTCTAACCTATGGAGAAATATTGACCAATCTTATTAAAAAGGCGGGACTTTTTCAAAAACAAAAAAAAGGCAGAAACACTGATTGGTTGAAGCGGGGGGGGGCTCCCCCCACTTACCCCAATCAATTGTGCGACTATTTTTTTTTCATAGAGTTCTAGGGGAAAAGAAAAATTTCCGGGCGAGCTCGGGTTTTGGGCTAATTTTAAAAGAGCCGGGGGTTTTTTGAACCAATGGGAGAGCGACGACCCCTAGGGGTTTTTTTCCCTAATGAATCTAAAAAATAAAACTGTACTGCCCGAAATCAAATATAAACTCCCCGAAGTTGTCCCGATGTTATATAAAATTTAAATAAGAATATGGGGGTAAAGAAAAAAAAATATTAAATTCAATAAAATCATTTTCTTTCTTTATTTTCGTTGCACCCCATACTATTGATCCCTTGGCTAGCAAAATAAGGAAATAAACAGATTTTATAGAATTAATATTTTTTTTTTATTTTAAACCCCCAAAATATTCCCCTTTTTAAATATACACATCGGAAAACTTCGGGACAATTTTCGGCAAAAATTTTCATTTGATTTCGGCCATGTACATTTTATTTCAATTGGATTAAAAAACCCAAGAGCACTCGCTCTCCCATTGGGGTTTAAATAACCGCCCCCTTTTTAAATTAGCCAATCACAGAGCCGCTCAAATTTCTTTTTCCCCCCTAAAACTCTATGAAAAGTAGCTCGCGCTCGATTGGCTAAGCCTTTGGGCGGCCCCCCCCCGCTTCCCCCCCAAACAGCTCGTTTCTGCCTTTTTACTGTTTTTGAACTGTCCCCCCTTTTTAATATTTTTTGGCCAAAATTTTTTCCTTAGGGTTTGAATGGGCCCTGCCGCTCCTATTCTGATTGGTCAATATCCTCCAAGGATATAATGGCCACTGTCGCTCCTATTCTGAAGGCGGTTTTTTAAAAGCCCCAACCAACAAAGAGCTCAACAATTTGAATTACTTATTTCCCGCAATTCTCCTATTGCAAATTCCCTATGTAGCGCCGGTCCTCGGCGACAAAAACCCTTGTTTTTGGGTTTTTTAACTGATTTTTTTTTTAAGAAGGTTTTTCAGCGCTTTTTCTGAAATTTTGGACACTTAATAAAAAAATTGATTTTTTTTTTCATACCCATGCCGCCCCCCGGGGGCCCAGCGCCAAGATTTAGTCGCCGATCTCTCCATAGACACAATGGGAGAATAGCTTTCGCTCTGAAATTTTTGGGGGGAAGCCAACCCCCCCCAAACTCAGCCAAAAACTCTTTTCTTATTTTTACTGTATTTTTGAACTGCCCCGCCTTTTATTTTTGATTGACCAAACCTCCAAGGATATAAAGGGTCACTTCCCCCCCCTCCTATTCTGATTGGCTGGCTTCTGCAACCCCCAAAAGAAAAGCTTTAACACAAATTAAAAAATTTCTGTATTTCCCGGCAATTCCTCTATTGCAATTCCTTTTAGGGCCCGGGCCGGCGACAAACCGTTGTTCGGGATTTAAAATTTATTTATGTTTTCAGAAGGTTTCAGCCTTTTTTTCTGAAAAATATTGTAAAAACTAAAAAAAAAATTTTTTTTATTGATACTCCATGCCGCACGGCGCTGAAGCCAGATTGCATTTCCCCGATCTCCTCCTAGACTAAAAAAAGGGGGGGAAAGTAGCCCCTCCCATTTTGGGTGGGATAGCCAAGCCCCGCTACCCAGTCAATCGCCTTTTCTGCATTTTTTTTCGTTTTTTTAAATGTCCCCCCCCTTTTAATCTGATTGTCAATACTACCCCCACTTATAATGGTTTTCACTGCCCCCTCCTATTCTATTTGGCCCCGGTTTTTTCTGCCGACCAATGAGAATAGCTTTTTAAATTTGAAATTTTCTGTATTCCCGGGAATTTCCCCCAAAACCTAAATTTTTGTATTGCGCCGTTTTTAATTTTTTTTTGGGAAAGTGTTTTTTTTTTTTGTATTTTTTTTTTTTTGAAGGGTTTTTAGCTCTTTTCTGAAATGTTTTCCGCCTTTATAAAAGGCCTTTTTTTCGGAATCATACTCCACTTTTACGGAGCGAGCGGCGAGATTTTCTGATACGATCCCCTTTTATGTTTCCTCGCTGTTTTTTTCCCTTCTTGCTTCAACTTCGCCTCCGCCGGAGCATTTAGACCAAAAACAAACAAGGTTTTGCTTTTCGGAGCTGCCGAGCGCTTTCAATTTGCGCGGCTTTCCCCATGGCCATCGTACATGCCCAGTTTTCGACGCCCCCCGCTCCCCCCCTGGAAAAGCCCCACCCCCTCCCCCCCCGCCCGCCCATTTTTCCCCGCCCCTTTCAGCGGGGGGCAGCTGAAAGTGGCGAAACCGCCGCCTAAACCGCATCCCCTGCGTCCCGACAGGGGGATTCGGCTGGTGAGGGGCAGGAAAAAACCCGAAAAACGGGGGGGAAAGCCCCCATCAAACCCGTCGCCCAAAATTCTAAGCAATTATCATTGATCAAATTCCCTCATTGATACCCAAAAAGATTGAGACATTTAATAGAAGATAGAGATGTACTAGAACTATGCGTTGCATAAATTATTTCCATATGGTCTGTATGAGGAAACCGAAGTGATAAAAAATTTAAATATTTAAAAAAAATTAGGAGAACATAAAAGATATATAAAAATAAAAAAATAATGGAAAATCAAAGTATGAGAAAATGGAAATAAAATAATATGTAATAAATTCACACTGTCAATGGCTGCACTCTCTCACCGGCTCTGCAAGTTCACTACCTTGAAATAACCTTTGACTCCAATCTGGCCTTTCAAACCACACATCCAAACCCTTACCCTTGCCTCCACCTGAAAAATATCTCCAGAATCCGCTCATTCCTTCACTTTGAAAGCACAAAAATGCTTGTCCATGCCTCGTCATCTCACGCCTAGACTATTGCAACATCCTTCTCTGTGGCCTCCTATCTAGCACCCTCGCTCCCCTCCAATCCATCCTTAACTCTGCTGCCCGTCTGATTCACCTCTGTCCTCATTACTCCTCTGCCTCTCCCCTCTGCCAATCCCTTCACTGGCTACCCAGTACCCCCACTGGACTCATGTGGCCATGAGATATAGTCGCCACGTCTCCAGTCCCCTGAACAGAGAGATTATGCAGCATCTGTTCCAGGACATGAAGCAGTGGAATGACGTTATTTATCCCATAGTCCCGGCGACTGACAAATAACGTGGCCTCTTCAAAGAACCTGAGCAAATGGCAGGTGTCATGCATGAGCTGCCATTGTCTAACATCAAAATTACACAGGGGAGTACTCCTGTCCGCTTGGATCATCAATAAATCATTAATGGCCATTCTCTGTTTATAGATTTCTCTCTGTTTTGCTCTTTTTTTTTTCTCTCTGTTTTTCTCTGTTTATAGTTTCTCTGTTCTGTTAAGCTCAATGAGGGTGTGCTTAGCGGTGTGGGAATGGCTGAAGGTCATGCAAAGTTTCCTGGCCATTTTTAGAATGTCTTGCAGATGGGTGGAAGACATGATGAACCTTTTGACAACCAGATTAAACACTTGCGCTCTGCAGAGCGCATGGGTCAGCCCTTCTCAGCACAATGCGGACACCATGTTCTTTCCATTGTCTGTCACCATGATTCCGATCTTCAGTTGTCATGGAGAAAGCCAGGAATCGATTTAGTCTTTTATGACGTGGAGCAGCTCCTCCCCTGTGTGACTTCGTTTGCCCAGGCAAACCAGGTGTAGAGCTGCGTGACACCACAGTGCCCTGCACATGTGGTATACTGGAGAAGCACTAAGTCGCTGCAGTGGAGGCTGAGGTGGTGGAGGAGGCGGACATTGGTGCAGGATTAGCAATTTGACAACGTGGAGGAGAAAGCGACGTCTCCTGTCCAAGTTGCTGTTGTGGCTGGGCAGGAAGCACATTCACCCAGTGGGCCATAAAGGACATGTACTGTCCCTGACCGTAGTTACAGCTCAACACATCCATACTGCCGTGCACTTTGGAAAACACCGACAAGCTCAAGGACTGGCCCACCTTTTCTTCTACATATTTGTCCAGGGCTGGTAATGCCTTTTTTGAAAAGAAATGACGGCTTGGGACTCTCCACCTCGGCTCGGCAGAAGCCATCAGTTCTCTGAACGGTGCAGACTTGAAAGGGAGGGACTTCAGTACCACCAAGTTGGACAGGAACACGGTCAGCTTCTGCACCTTAGGATGGCTAGATGCATACTGCTGTCTCTTGGCAATCATCTCGGTGAACGACTGCTGGCGCCATGAGTGGCGAGGAGCAGGAGCATCTGGACTGGTAGATGATGGGAAAGACAGACAGCTCCCTTCGGCAGAGGTGGTGGAGCCTTGACTGCCTGAAATGGGATGCGTGCCACTGGGTGCTGCTGCTGTTGCTGCGGCAGGATGGACCACCACATCTGAGACATGTTTCTCCCAGGCCACTGGATGTTGATGCAGGGCCGTGGTGCCAACATTAGGTACCTGGACATACTTCACTTTCTGCCATCAGATTCTACATATAGTCATGTTCGCCTACTCCGGTGTCTTGGCAAAACACTGCCACACCGCCGAGTAGGTGATTTTGCCACCAATGCTCCGCACTGACTAACTGCTACCGCCGCTGCCTCTGTGAGCCCCTGTGCCGCTACTTTCAGGGAGCTGCAAAGCAAATGGTCTGGCCCGTGGCAGTTTGCTTCATGACCTCGCACTGCTGCCACCCTGCTTTCTCCCGGCCACACTACTGACTTGCCGGCTGCACCACCGCCTGCCGCGCAAGCTGCCGCCCTCTTCTCCCGACGATGATGATGAAGACCTTGCTTTACCCAGCGCCCATGTGCGATCGGCTACATTGATTAGTGTTTTCCCGTCACTGCTGTCCTCCTGAACAGTCTCGTTGTACAGAGCCTGACCACTCACAACATAACCACCCATGCCACTCTCCTCATCACTACTTGCCCACCTACTGCAAGAAGCAGCGGATCTCTGCCCCACCTCATTGCTGCCCACTGTCCTCAAATGGTTGGTCCTCACTGTATAGTGGCGCAGAGCCAAAAGCACATAGTAGTTCTATGGCTGTGGGAACCAAAGGGGACAGAGGCAGGTTGAGGACACGTGAGGGCCCCTGACCTGCTCCCGGACAATGCCAACTAAGGGTTGTGTCTGACGAACTCACCGACTCTTGGCCGGGGTTGTCAGATGTCATCTGGGAGAAATTGGATGACCTAGTCAACCATTCAAGAACCGTTGGCTTGGTGGTTAACACATGGCCGCTAGATGACACCGGTATGGCCTCGCAGACTGACCCCTGCTGTGACATCCCGTTACTGTGCTGTGACCTGTGTGTGCTCCAGGAACCAATTATAGCATTCTTTGACGCAATAGTAGGATCTTAGTCCTCAGCTCGGTTCTTGCTAGCTGGCGCTGACATTACCTTGTCAGACTGCGTTCCCACTTCAGTTCCCACTTCAGTTATTTGGTCAGTTTTGCCCCCGTAAATGTCCAGAGAAGTGAAGTGTGAAGCGATTCTAAGAGCGGCGCCTGTCCTCTGCGTGTCATACTAAAACACAGCATTGTTTCAATACCAAACCACACTCCCTATGCATATTTGAGCATAGCACAATGTTCTACAACACCATACAGGCTCTCCGCAGCCAGGAAATGGCTGTTTTTTAACAGAGATATAGGGCGGTAACTACCACATCCCTGCGGATCCTTCCCTGGTTTAGGGATGACTGCCACATGTGCTAACGTGGCCTAGGATGGAAAAGGGATCTCTGGGGATACGGCATTGAATGCTTTCAGCATCAAAGGGGATAGTTGATCTAGGAATGTTTTAAAAAATTTTGCTGTAAAGCCGTCCGGCCCCGGACTCTTACTAATTCCTACTCTCATAAGGAAAATGGCTCTTCCAGTTGTTGAGAGACTGATACAGGGATTTTAGATAATAGGGACTGATGTGGGAAGGCATCCCCCTGACTAGGACTGGAGGAAGGCAGGAGATTGTATAATTTGGAATAAAAGGTATGGAAGGTCTTAGCAATGTCATTGGTGCAATGCACTATAGCACTGGAGTAGGTTTTAATAGAGGGAATGTGAAACTGAGCTATTTGGGAGCGAAGAGCCCTGGCCAGCATCCGACCACTGTTATTACCATACTCATAACACTTGCTACAGCAACGCTGTATCATACGGCCCCAAGATGCTTCCAAAAGTCTCCTAAATGCCAAACGGGTGTCTTGTAATTCACTGAGAACTGGGGTAGAAAGGGCGCATTTATGTATTAGTTCCAGATGTGTGACTTTGGAGAGTGCGGTTTTAAGAGCCGCAGCCCTATCCCTTTTAATTCTGGAACCGTCATTTATCAAGACTCCCCTAACCACGCATTTAAAGGGGTTGTCTCACTACAAGGATTGCTTTTTATGTTAAAACAAGTCATTTTGCAATATGTGTCCATTAACAGTGTCCTACCTATTCAGAGATATCCCCTCTTGTATGGGCTGCATCAGCTCCTCAGGTCGTTATAGCTACAGACCTGTTTGATCTATCCTGATAGGCTGCCAGCACCTAGTTGCTATAGCTACAGACCTGGCTTCTACTGCAGCCTAGTAAACATGCCCCTGAATTCAAACTAAAACCAAGAAAACAGAACTGAGGTAGGATGAATCAATGTGGTGAGACAACCCCTTTAAGGGCTTCCCACTGACTAGAAATTGTTCCAGAAATTGTGAGATGGCCTTACTGACTTCTGCAGCGTAGAAAGAATCCAATAGTAGGGATTTATTTAGTCTCCAGTTCCACATAGTTTCCCGTACAGCAGATAACTGAAGGGAGCAGAAGACAGGTGCGTGGTCAGACCAAAAGATGTTTCCAATGGAAGTAGCCATCATTAAGTGGAGAGCAGAGTGCTGAATCATTATGTAGTCTATGCGACTGAGGACCCATGGGGAGAGGAGTAAAAAGAGTAATCCTTGTCGGATGGATGCTGTATCCTCCAAGAGTCACAAAGTTGAAGCTGAAGGAGTGCTCTTTTCACTCTCTTAATGGTTGAATATAACAGGGCTGATCTCCCTGAAGAATTATCCAGGGGGGGGGGCGAGTCCTGGCAATGAAGCTGTGAAGACACACCTCAGCAGGGCTCCATGCTCTTCACCCTTAAAGTGGCTGGCACCCTCGCACAAAATGGGAAAGACCTCAAAGAAGAGGTCCACTAAGCCTCTGCCTCATCCCACGTCGCCCCATGGACTGCCTGACTCTCGTCTGCTGGATTCCCTGCTGCAGCCGTACCAACGCCCGGATCCTACCTCTCCTCCAGGCGCTCTCTCTTCGGCAGGATCCTGACAGAGCTCTCCACCGCTCACCCGGAGGGTCCTGATCGGGACAGATGCAACTCTCACCAGCCGCACTACTGAAGATGGCGCCGGCGGCCCAGGTCCAATCCCCCTGTCCTCCACGCGGCAATCCTGTTCTGCCAGCGCTGTGCTGCAGCCGAGCCTGGCCCCAACTCCTGCACAGGATGCACCTGCTGAGCAGCTTCTTACCCGGACTCCGGCAGCTGATGCTCCGGGATCGGTGTGTATGCCTGGGACAGGCTACCCTCCGTCTCCTGCTGCCTATTCCCTACAAGATGCAGGTACCGGGTCGGGGCTGGGGGACAATACTCTCCTGATTGATATGGAGGCAGAACTTCCATCTCCTGCAGCCTTCCATGGCACCCCTTGCCACCCACAAAACCTCACGGACACTCTATTGTCTCCTTCCATGGACTGTCTCCCGGGACAACCAGGGGCATCTGTCCGCCCAGGAATTCAGACCCACCTGGTATCTACCCCTATTGCCCCCCAACCCTCCCCTCTGGCCCTCCTAACCCAGGGGACTCCTCTGATCCGTGACCTTGCTAATTCCTCAGAGCATCCGACTACGGGGACTCCTCATTCCTCCATCATGGAGCACCTCTCTCCATTGCACCAGCCAAGCACTGGCTCTTTACCACCCACTCCGTCCCAGCATCAGGTGTCGCCCTTACCAAATATCTGGCATACAGCTACCCCCATGGCCGCACAGCCGTCCCCACAATGGTCCACGGGCTCATCGTGTGATGACCAAGCGCCGAATCCTTCTACTACACCACCTCAAGGCACCATGGTCGGATCCTTGACAGTATCCCATGGAGGCCCCGCTGCCACTACAGCTATCAGCTAGCAAGGCGACTTCAGCCTCCCTCTCCACCTTCTTCTGTGAAATGCTCTGCCGAAGATAAACTGGTCACTCTCGTGAATTTGCGTCAACTTACCTAATCTCTACCGTCCAAAGCTGACATCTCCCAGCATGTGCGGAAAATAGTAGCGGAATGTAAGCAGGAGTTTGCGGCATTCCGTGCAGAGTTGTCAGATCTTTCTTCCAAAGTTTCCACCCTGTATCAAGCTCAGGAATCGTCAACAGCATCCATTAGAGTCCTTCAGTCCACTGAGTCTAACCAAATCTTCGCTCTCCAACAGCAACTGGACGACTTAGAAAACAGAAGCCGTCACAACAATATTAGGATCCAAGGGTTACCGACATCTACTCTGTGCTTACTAATATTTTCAACGACCTCCTGGAGCGACCTCCCAATACTTACATTGAAATGGACAGAGACCATAGGGCGCTACACCCCCCCAATTTGGATCCAAAAAGACCCAGAGAAGTGATTTGTAGAATCCACTTTTTCCAATTGAAGGAGGACATCTTGAGGCAAGCCCGACAGCCAGGGGCGTAACTAGGGAAGCCTGGGCCCCAAAGCAAACTTTTGGATGGGGCCCCCCACCCCACTTCCCGACCACGAACATTTAGGGGACCTTAAAGTCATGCTTTATAGATAATAAAAGGGTGAACCCCTCCCCATAGATATCACTATCTTATGCTCCCAAACTTTTTCCCACTTTCCCAAGACCAACTTTACCAATAACATTTCTACATAGGCCCGGGATTATACTGCCAGAACAGACCACAAATTTCACCACAAGTGACTGATAATAACCCCTACACCATTATGAATAAAGATCTTTTTTTCTGCCATTTTTAAGGTAAAACCAGTGTTCACTGGCCCCCTATAAAATGTTATTACCTCCTATAGTGACCATATAGTGGAGACATAGTGTAAAAGATCTCGACTTGTAAGTGTTACAGTGCAGTTACATCTTGTGACTCCAAGTGACGTTTCTTACCGAGTCGTTGACTTTTCCTTGTTTTCTGCATCCTGTCCCGCCACCAAGATGATTTCTCCTGGCCAACCCCCGCCCTGCAGATTTGGAAAAAAATTCTTAGAAAACCCCAATTTCCCCCCACCTCACTCCCTGCCCCCACCTCTGTGAAAATCCCAGGTGTGGTGAGGGGTTAACCAAGCTTTGCGGCCCATACCTAGAAGGGAGGAAAAAGAGGATTTGCCCCCTATAGCTTTTTCCTACCGAATGATAGGTTGGTGGCCCTAGATAGGGGAGGTTTTGTAGACTTGAGGGAGGTAGGTAGTACATAGGGCCCCAAGTTTGGTAATCCCCAGGGAGGGAGGGGGTGTCAGGGGAGGTCTCAAAATTAGGGAGGAGGTACAGGAGGGGAAATTGGGATGGGAGGGAGTATTTAGGCCCCAGTGGGAGGTAGCAGTAGGTGGACCACAGGTAGGCTTTTGATGGGCCCCCCGGAAGCAGGGTAAAAAAAAGGTGGGGCCCCCCATAGGTGAAGGTAGGGAAAAAAAGCTAAAACGGGCCCAAAAGGCGGAGGTTTAGGAGGTTATGGCCCACAGTGTCGGATGGGGGTTTTGGGGGCCCCCAGGGATTGATCTTTTGGGGGCCCACCAACTGTACATGAAAATTTCCGGCCCCTGGACATAAATGCCCCATTTTACCATAAACAGTGTTCAAAACAGAACTATTTGTGTATTTCAATGCAAGTTAGTCACCGTCTGTCATTAACATATCATAGACACACGGCTAAGTACTCCCCTCCCTATCCCCTCACCCCCAACAATATCCCCCCCACCCACATACACTATCCCCCTCCACCCCCAACAATTCCCCCCCACCACAAAAAACCCCCCCCCACCCACAAACAAACCCCCCCCCCCACATACACTTCCCCCCCCACCCCTACATTTATCCCCTCCCCCCAATACAATATCCCTCCACCCACAACAAAACCCCCCCACCCAAAAACCACCCCCCCACCCACCCTACAAACCCCCCCCCCACAACAATACCCCCTCCACCCACATACAAAA
>JAODAL010058282.1:0-22177 GCA_025379985.1 Phyllomedusa bahiana
TCCTCTTTTAAACAGAAATGGTCCTCTTGAAAAATGTTTTTAAATGCATTTCTTACTGCAATTTTTATTCTCTTTTCCCATCAGTTCATTTTGCTGGTTTTGCTTGTGAGGAGACTGTATAAAAGACAGCAAGGTTTCATGACAACACCGTATTCCATTTACTCACTTTATCTTAAGAAGTTTTCGATTGTCAATGGTTTTGAGGTCATGTTGCTGTGAGATACAGCTATAATTATGGTCCTTTGGAACAGATAATGTGGCTTTTAAGTGGCATTTCTCCCTCACAATTTTTATAGTGGCTGAGAAGTCATATTTATAATTTTTTGGGTTATGTAGCTGTGAGATACACAATAATCATGGTCCTTTGGAACAGAAATGTGGATTCTAAGTGGCATTTCTCCCTCACAATTTTTATAGTGGCTGAGAAGTCTTTATTTATAATTTTTTGGGGTCATGTGCTGTGAGATCAGCAATACTCATGGTCCTTTTGGAACAGAAAATGTGGCTTTCTAAGTGCATTTTCCTCACAATTTTAACAGTGGCTGAGAAGTCATTTTTTAATTTTTTGGGTCATTTTGCTTTGAAATGCAGAATACTACAGGTCCTATTATAAAATTTTTTTGTTTCTAACAGACATTTGTTCTTCACAATTGTCCAAAGTGGCTCAAGGGTCATGCTTTGAATTTTTGGGGCATTTTGCTTTGAAATGCAGCTATACTAAAGGTCCTATTATAAAAAAAATGTTGTTTCTAACAGACATTTGTTCTTCACATTTGTCCAAAGTGGCTCAAGGGTCATGCTTTGAATTTTTGGGGGCATTTTGCTTTGAAATGCAGCTATACTACAGGTCCTATTATAAAAAAATGTTTCTAACAGACATTTGTTCTTCACAATTGTCCAAAGTGGCTCAAGGGTGAGGGTGCTGTCGAAACGGAATAGTTGGACACTGTTAGGGATACATATTGCAAAATGACTGGTTTTTGCAAGATCTTTAACATGGGCTATCAATCCGTAATTGATACAACCCATTTAATACAATTAAAAAAGAGAAACAAACGACATGGTGCGATTCCATCCTATTTTAAATATGTGTTTTCTAGAATTAAACTACTAAACAACTTGCATGTACAAAATAGCTGGTAAAAAAAATTCCTCTGAATTGTACAAGGGAGGTACAGGAAAGCGTGACCAGATGTAGGTTATTCAGAGCACATGGAGTATGGAGCATGGACAGAGAACAAAGTACAGAGACCATTTCCTCCAGCACGTTGAGTAAAATAAGAAAAGCAATGCCAAGAAAAAGGGCACCTGGGGGGAACAGGAGGTTTAACCACCAGTATTTCCAAGTGAAGCTCAATTGGTCCGCACTCATAGGAGGGGCAAGCGCTACCCAGGACAGGGACAGTATATGTCCGTGAACTAAAATGGTGAGTTGAAGACTACTTTTTCCGGCACTTTTTAAATGAGGGGGTCATGCGGTTTGGGGCTCATGCTGGGGCCCCCAGGACAATTAGTAAATTTCCCAGGAAATAAAAGGGGGTTTAAAAAGACCTTTTCCGGCATTTTTAATGGGGGGGCTTGGGTTTGGGGTATGTTTGGGGCCCCAGGGCGATATAGTCAATGTCCGTAAAACAAAAATGGGGTTTTAAAGGGGACTCCTTTTCCGGAACATTTGAATCTGGGGGTGACGGGTTTTAAATGGTCATTCTGCGGTAAGGGAAGTAAAGTAATGTAGTGAAAATAAAATGGGGGTTTTGAAAGACCTTTTTTCCAGCATTTTTTAAATGTGGGGGTCATGCGGGTTTTTGGGGCTATGCTGGGCCCGGGCATGTTTGTCAAGTCCAGTTCAACTAAAATGGTGGTTAAAAGACCCCTTTTTCCCGGGCACTTTTAAATTGGGGTATGCAGGTTTGGGGCTCTGCTGGTTCCGGGACGGGATTTTAAATTTCCATTCAAGAAAAGATGATGGTTCAAATCATATGCCTTTGGCACTTTTTAATTTGGGGGTGTTTGCAGGTTTAAGGCTTTGTGGGGACAAGAAGGGATAGGAATGTTTTTTTTTTTTTTTTTTCTGTGGCGTTTATAACCTAAGTGCTTGCCAAGATGTGATATCCATTTATGTTGTGAGTTAATTTCAGCTTTCCACCCCTTTTTGGTTTTGTAAGAAGGAAGGTGTTTTTGCTCTCCCATAGACTTTAAATGGTCATCACCATAATCGCTGCTCACTTGACTTTTTGTCGATGGGTGACTATCGACTATCGTCGTTTCCGAAGCCAACGCAATCGCTCAACACTATTTATGAAGAAAGTCATTTATCAGGAAATACACATTTATATTTGATCTTTATTATTGATTAGGCAAAATTTGGCTTAATTTTCAAGAAAGACTGCGTTTTCCGCAGGTAAGTTTAGAATTTGTGATAGAGGAGAAGGTCCCCATCCCCACTGTGATTGCTGATATTTCAGATGATTAATTTTTTTATGTAGGTTGTTTGGGAAAGAACGAAACAAAGCTAAAAAGCTGGCAATTGTATATAGGTTATAAGCAAAGAACATTTCCAGACATGTAGTGATGTTGTTTTTTTTTTCCCACAATCCTGTCCCCACTCTGCAGAGAAGGTAAACTTCATAGAGAATCACCGAGCAGATCTTATTTTACGGATAACATTTCTAAATTCAGTTCTACGTGATCTCTGGGCTGAAGATCTGCTGTCTGAGGAACAGTACATGAAGGTATTAAGGATAACGACATTACCAGAGCAGATAAAGGATCTGTGTGATATCATTAAACACTGGGAGGACACTGGGAAGTACATGGCTTATACAGTGCTCAGAAAATACCTGCATCCTCAGGGGAAACTTAAAAAAAACAAAAAGAGGGCCAAGATTTTCTCATTCAGACACGGAGGGTGAGTTGAGAATATTGATTTACAACAAATATTGTATTACCTTTGCATGAACAAGGAGCTGTGAACCTTGCACTTTACTTGGATAGAACGCCCTAACACAATGCCAATATATAAAAAAAAAAAAAAAAAAATCATGACACTACAAAGAAATTCCAGTGAAAAGAGAGGTTTATTTCTTCATGTCAAAGAAAATAACACCTCAGCTCCCTGTCAGAGGCTTTGTCCAGCAATGAGATGTGTGCCAAGCACAGTTTACAAAGGCTGTAATTAATGATTATGTTTGTAGTCTTCAAGATTACAATGCTGGGATCACACTTTGTGTTACTGCATGCTTTTAAAAGAAGTATAATGTTGCACCGTGTTAGAAATTAGGCAATATCTTTAAGAGACTGAGTATATTTGATGGCAAGCTTTCTGGAGTACTGGATCTATTTGTCAAGCATGATGTTATACAAGAAACAAAAAAAAAAAAAAAAAAATCACACTTTTTTAACTTCAAAGGAGCATAACATCATTAAAAATAACAAAATGCAATATAAGTAGAAAAGATATTTACAACAGGTCAAGAAATAAACAATCTGCAAACTTGTTGCCTCCTACTGGGTTTAGTCCCTAGTTCACCCATTGAGCTGTAAGTACGGCTTTTTTGTGTTTTTGGTAAAAAATGTCCCATTTTTTGTGTTTTTCTTTTTAAATTGTTAGTGTAGGGGCTCCAAGTAATGGGGGATTTGACGGGGTTTGAAGTTTTTAATTAGGGCCCTTTATAACTAACACCCATATTAGTTTTTTTTCCCAGTATGTTTTTTTTTTGCCCAAAAGTATGGGGAGCAGGGGGTTTTGTCTGTATTTTGTGTTGGGCCCTTACAAGTGCTGGGCAGCCCCCCCAATTGAATAGTTTGGTGTAAGCCACTGGGGCACCAACATTTCCCCATTAAAGGCCCTCACTTTTCGCCTTTTTTTATTTGCAAATATTTAAGGGGTTTGGGGGTTGTTTTTGATTTTTGTTTGTTTTTTTTTTGTTTTTTTTGATGGTTTTCTTATCAGTTCTGTTTTAAATTTTTATATTAATTTCCCCATAGGGGGTTTGAATGTAAATTATCATTTTATCTTTTGGGGCAAGGGGCCTATTTTTTCTCCTATTGGGCAGGTCTTTAGTTTAGCCATTGAGCTGTAGGCATGGCCTTTTTTTTTGTTTTTGAGTAAATAATGTCCATTTTTCTGTGATTCGTCTATTATCTGTTTGCTGTCAGTTAGTGGTTTGAGGCCTCTATAAAATACCATTAAATACCAAAGGAGTGTAAAAGACTTCAAAACTGCACCACAAAAAGGGGGGCCCTCCCAACGAGATACCCACCCTCTTGAAAATTCATGCTATTACCAGCAAACAAGTAAGTTCTTCTCTGCACTGACTATGGGGAAACACTTCCTACAGCTTTATGCAGATGAACTAAACTGGCCTGGCTTGAATCCCTTTCATTTACAAAACTCAATGAGTCAGATGTTACTTTGAAAATTGCGTCCAAAAAGAGGGCTGGAGGCTTTAGTTCTCTTCCCATAAGCCTTTTGGAACAGTTGTACTCAAGCTTCATGATGGGACCAAATTTTTTAAGTGTGACATTTTGCATTCTTTTAAAACCATTCCTTTTTTTCCTCTGTGGATTAAAACCACCACCTGCAAATCTTCAATGGAGTGGTCTTCCACTGGGAATTCTGTTGATGTTTTTAACATTTTAATTTGCCTAGTTCAGCGCGACTCTCTGCCCCCCGTTTCCCCCTTTTTGAGCTGTGGTGGGACAATGCACCCAAAAATCAGACCACCATTTGGGGAAAACCTGCAAGAACTATCCCTTGATTCTGTTTACGTGCGTGGGTGTAGGCGGTACATGTCAGGGTGTGGTGTGCCTGCAGGTCTTAAAGCTAGTTTCCAATTTTTAAAAAGAAAAAAAAAAAACGGAGAAAAACCCCCCATTTTACGGTATGCCCGCCCTTTAAAAAGCCACACCTACCCACCTAACTGCATAAAGGCTTTGGAAGAAAGAGGGGGAAATGCCCCCTTATAGCCAGGTTGCCCCCCTAACGGTTTTGGCCCCTTTTAGGCGGTAGTCCCCCCCCTTAGCCAAATAGATCCCCTCTGTAGCCAGGTAGGCCCCAAATTTTTAGCCGGTAGTGCCCCCCTTTGTTTCCAGGTAGATGCCCCCCCTTGTTTCCGGGAGATCCCCCATTTTTGCCCGGTTGCTCCCATTGTTTGCCAGGTAGTCCCCCTTTTTTTGCCAGGGTAGATTGCCCCCCTTGTTTGCCAGGTGGGCCCCCTCTGTTGGCCCAGGTGTCCCCCTCGTTGGCCGGTAGAGCCCCATTGCTTTCCAGGGGATGCCCCCCCTTTTTGCCCCGGTAGATGCCCCCCTTGTTTGCCAGGTGTGCCCCCCCTGTAGCCAGGTGTGCCCCCATCGTTAGCCAGGTAGTGCCCCATTGTTAGCCCGGTATGCCCCCCTTGTTAGCCAGTAATGCCCCCATCGTTGCCAGGGGGCCCCCTGTTGCCAGGTAGTGCCCCCCTGCCCCCTTTTAGCCAGGGGGCCTCCATTGTTGCCAGGTAGACCCCCCATTGTATGCACGGAATGGCCCCATTTTGCCCGGTAACCCCTTTAGTAGCAGGTAGTGCCCCCATTAAGCCTTGGGGGCCTCCATTGTTGCCAGGTAGTGCCCCCATTTTAGCCAGGGAGGGCCCCCCCGTAGCCAGGTAGTGCCCCCCTTTAGCCAGGGAGGCCCCCCTTGTAGCCCGGAGTGCCCCCATTGTTAGCCAGGTTTGTGCTCTTCTGTTTTCCAGGTAGTGCCCTCATTGTTAGCAGGGTGCCCCTTGTTCCAGGGATTGCCCCCCTGTAGCTAGGTTGACCCCCCCTTTAGCCCGGGGGGACCCCCCCTTGTAGCCAGCCAGTGCCCCCCTAAACCTAATAAACATAAAATAAAAAAATCCACTTAAACCTGACCAGGCTCCTGCAGAGCGGCCCGCTCCTGGACATCTCCTCAGCAGTGTCACAGGGGAAGTGAGAGCAGCCGCGCGTTACTTCCTCTGTGACGCTGACATGTGTGTACGGCGCACAGCGGCGCCGGACATACAGGGGAGGAGGCAGGAGGGAGCGATCCCTCCTGCCTCCTCAGCGAAGTTCCGGGCGGGTGAAGCGGGCGCAGCGCCCGCTTCACCCGCCTGTGGGAACGGACCGGCGGCGCCAGAGTAGCGCACTAGCGTTACTCCGGCGCCGCGGTCATTTAAAGGACCCCCGCCGCCTGCTGGCGGCGGGAGGAATGCCAACTCCCCCGGGAGGGCGGGGGGACCCCAAATAGCGGACCCCCCCGCCAAAAACGGGAGAGTTGGCATGTATGTCTTAAAGGTTGAAAAACAATGCAAGTATTTCAAACTGTGCAATATGGACTAAGGGCGACATCTATGTACAAGGCTACACCAGAAGTCTGGTGTCTTTTCAGCCCAAAAACTGGAACTTTTCACTATATTTTTAATCAGGCACTCTCCAATATTAGGCGCATTATCGGGAGCCTGGGGCACTTTGTAATGTGCCTGAGATTTGGGGCATGCTAGAGGCGTGTCGCACTACATCTCTAAAGCTTTGCATCAAATATACTCAGTTAGCCTCTAAAAGTTATCGCCTGATTTCTTCACTTAAAAGACACATTAAAAGCAAATGAAAGAAAAATGCTTGCATTTTTTTTTATAAATGTTAGTGGTTTTGCAAGTAACTGATATGAAACACAGGTGGAAGGTTTGGGATGTTTTTGGTGGTTTTCTATTGCAGTACTGCACTGCATTTGTCAACCGCAAACTCCTTTCAGTTTCCAAAATTTCTTAAGTATTTAAAAAATGCATGTTCTTTTTATGAATGCAGTTGGTTTTATAAGGCAGGGGAAATTGGGGTCAGTTTAAAAAAAAATATGCATCTTGAGGAAGAAATGAAGTTCCCTTCTATGCTTATCGAGAACCCAATTTAGTAAATAATAGTTTGAGCCGCCCAGAGAATCATATGCTAAATAGTCAAATTTATGTATGAGATAGCTAAGATGATTGTCTGTAAAATGATAGTAGTTTCACATTCAGAACTGTAGTGGATGGTGAGATATGGAGTCTGAAAGTCAAAAGTTATCATTATTATTTATTTTAGAGTGCCATTATTTCTAGGGCGCTGCACATTCAAGGGATGGGGGGAGTTACATACATAACATATGTCAAAAAAGAACAATGATGATGATAAATGACTAACAACTGGTACAGAGGGAGAGAGGAACCTGCCCACGAGGGCTTCCATTCCACAAGGAGGGAGGAAGGAGACATAAGGTGAGGGTGTTTGTGAGGTGTATGGTCAGCGGGGTTGTAGTAGGTTATAGGCTCCTGAAGAGATGGGTTTTCAGGTTGCTTTTGAAGCTGGTGGAGGAGAGTCTGGTGTGTTGGGGCAGTGCGTTCCAGAATTTGGGGGAAGCATGAGAGAAGTCTTGGAGACGGTTGTGTGAGGAGCTGATGAGAGGAGAGCAGGGAAGAAGGTCCTGTGAGAAGCAGAGATGGTGTGAAGGGAGGTACCTGGAGATTAAGGTAGAGATGTATGGAGGGGAGAGGTTACGGAGAGCCTTGTAGGTCATAGTTAGCAATTTGAACTGGATTCGTTGGGCAATGGTTAGCCAGTGTAGGAATTGGAATAGGGGAGAGGCAGAGGAGTAATGAGGAGAGTGGATCACATGGGCAGCATAGTTGAGGATGGTATGGAGGGGAGAAAGTGTGCTAGATGGGAGGTCACAGAGAAGGATGTTGCATTAGTCTAGGTGGGAGATGACAATAGCATAGACCTGCATTTTTGTAGTATCAAAATTAAGGAATAAGTGGATTCGGGAGATATTTTTCAGGTGGCAGTGGCAGGCAGAGGTAAGGACTTGGATGTGTAGTTTGAAAGTTGAAAACATTGTTACCCTTTTGCTCCTCATTGTATGTGAGATAGTGTTTATACTTTAGTCTTCTGTTACTTCATAAAGTTCTTTGGAGCTGAAAGGTCCTCTTTAAGGCTTCAAAGACTGAAGAAATACAGCTGAAGTATAACTTCCAGAATCCAAAAAAAAATGTGAAGAATGTACATTGCAAGAGTACCAAACTATGGGAGGGATATTATTTACATTTTTCTCCACTGGATGACCCCTTTAAGCTACTGATTTCTTCTTGTCTTTCCCAGTTAGTGATATAGATGGAGATACTATTGGCTCCTCTCTACTTGAGGACGATAATTTAAGGAAAATGCCCATGTTACAGGACGTCCTGGTGAAGGCTCTGAAGAAGCTGGAGGTGTCAAATTTCCAGAGATTCATAGAGAAACTGAGTGTCTGGGAAGTAAGAGAAGAATATATAAAGATCCAAAAATATGAACTGATTGGAGAAGATCCAGAACGCGTTGCTTTACTGATACATAGATATTACAAATATGCCTATGGGGCTGAGGTGACCCTGGCTGTCCTAAGAGTCATAGGTGAGAACAAAATCCTGGAAGAGCTCCTGCATGACCTAAAGGGAGGTAAGAAGTGATAATTTGTATCTTACATTTACAGTGTGGAAAAAAGTATTTATTCAGCCACCAATTGTGCAAATTCTCCCACTTAAAAAGATGAGAGAGGCCTGTAATTGACATCATAGGTCGACCTCAACTATGAGAGACAAAATGAGAAAACACAACCTGAAAATCATATTGTCTGATTTGGAAAGAATTTATTTGCACAAGACAGGGCAGATTTGTGCTTGTGTCTTGTGCACAAACACAAGACAGGGCAGAGTTAGCTGCCCCTTCTGGTGTGGCAGAGATGGGTCCCCAAATTGAGAGGCCAGTCAGACCCTAACTGCCTGTTTTTTTTTTACATGTACATGTTTCATCCATACACCTCTGCCATATACATGCCCCACACCCATATATACACCATCACCATAACTGCCCCCTATATACACCATCACCATATACATGATCCATACATACACCTCCACCATGTACATGCTCCATACATACAACTCCACCATGTACTTGCCCCATACATACACCTTAACAATGTACATGCTCCATGCATACACTTCTGCCATGTACATGCCCCAAATATACACTATCAGCATGTACATGCTGAATACATATACCTCCACCATGTCCATGCTCCATACATAAACCTCCACCATGTACATGCTCCATACTCCCCACCAGTACTTGTGAAGGTAAGAGGTTGAATCAATATTGGTATTTGTATTAACTGTGAAATCCAGCTTTTCTCTGTGTGAATTCCTCATGATAAAGTATTTATTTCAGCAAAGTGATTCTCACATTCTGCACATAAAAGAAAGGGCTTGTTCCTTGAAAAGGGCACTCACTAAAATGGAACCGAATCATTGTTGATTTCAAGAATTATACAAGCACAATGCGGAGCCAAAACCAAGATGGGGGAGGGCGTGTGGCAGGATGGGGGACATTTCCGTATAATCCGGCATTCCTCAGGATGTAACCTCTGCATATCAGTCTCTTTCCTGAATGAAAAGACCTAAACACTGGAAAATCACCCCCAAGTTTTTGGCTCATCATCAATCCCAACTTTTCCCCATAGACACGTTACCAATGTACATGTACTTAAACTGCTGCCTAAATATGCCCCAACATATTCACTATCAGCTGTGCATGGTCTGATTGCTATATCCAGTAGCTCCCTACAAAATTTGTAAGCTTGTCATCCATATCCCCCACCTGGAACATGCTCTAAATTTACCAGAATCTCTTGTGACCTCACTCAGCTTTCTAATCCCGACTACATGTATCCCCTATCAAAGTGAGCTTTGAAATACCGTTGCAAACCCGGGGACCCCCCCAATTGAGTAAACGACCCCCGACACATGCTCCATACATACACCTCCACCATGAACATGCTCCATACATACACCTTCACCATGTACATGCTCCATCCATACTCCCCCACCATGTACATGCTCCATACATACACCTACGCCATATACATTCGCCATAAATACACCTTCACCGTGTACATGCTCCATACATAAAACTCCACCATGTACATGCTCCATCCATACTCCCCCACCATGTACATGCTCCAGGTTACTTCCTACATACAGATTTTGATTAATGTGACGTTCATGGTTTTCTCTCCACAGTGGATACTGTAGGACATGGACTGGGAACAGCAGAGTTTACAGGTAAGAGGATTCCAGTCCAATATGTTCAGGTTTATGGCTGAGGCTTCACCATAATGAATTTACAGACACGGAGCAGCGGGTCCATGTATGATGTATCAGCCCTGACAATCTTCCCATCACACCTCTCATCGGGTTGGGTTGTACTCAGGGATTTCACAGAGACATGAAGCCAATCTTTTCCAATTGGGATTTCGTTTATGTTTTGGATAAGATAATCTGTCAGGAAATGTTCAGATTTGGTCTTTAAGACTTGTGTTGAGCGAACAGTAAAAAGTTGTAGTTCAATTAGAACCTCAAACTTTTGTGAGTTCGGTTCGAGGTTCTATTCGAACTCGAACTTTGAACCCCTTAAAAGTCAATGGGAGAAGATGTTCAGGTTAATGTTTATACCTATACAGGTGAGTAGTAGCTGGAATTACCATCCATAACAGTAAACTGGATATGTGCAACAACTCAGTGAAGAAAATTTGGCTCTAAGAGTCACAGAAAACAATTCAGAGGCTAAAATACTTCATCCCTTTCAATGGCTAACTGATGAGGACAGCTTGCAAGCAGGGGCATAGCTATAGGAGGTGCAGCGGTAGCAGCTGCTATCAGGCTTTGCATCCTGAGGGGGCCCAAAAGCCCCTTTGACACATAGGAGATATGGAGAAGGTGTGTTATACAATTACTGAATCCCCAAAACTGCAAAAACTGAACTTTTGGGCACTGAGTATGATTTAGCAAATTCAAGCACTCTGTATAATATATATCTATGTATATGAGAGTTAGGCGTTATGTGAGCCTGCAAATGTCGCCAAATAACAGATTCTGGGTGTGGGAAAGATGCAGCCAGCAATACCAAACTCCCTAACTATTGCTGTCTATGGAGAGGAAAATGCTATCTAACTATGAGCAGTCTGTACAGTACAGAAAGTGAGTTGAAAATGGGGTTCACAACGCAATACAGTGAAATATATATAACATGGTCATGTGATTTTAGTAGCCAGTGAAAGCCCTACACCTCAGTGATGACGTTTTTGACACTTCTCTGTTCTCTGCTCTGATTGGATGGCCACCAAAAGTGCAGAAAGGTGATTGGATGGGGCCAAAAGTGCCGAAAGGTGATTGAATGGTGGCCAAAAGTGCAGAAAGGTGATTGGATGGCCGTTATAAGTGCAGAAAGCCGCTGAAAGCAAAACTGAAAATGAGGTGTCGAACTAGAACAAACAGTAAAATGTTCAGTTTGAGTTCTAAAAATTCGAGAAGTTCTACTACTTTTCTAGAACATTTTGATCAACACTATTTAAGACGCGTCCATATAAGATGAAAATGCTGCCGAATAGCGGAAAATCCATAGTATTTCCACAAATATATCTGTGGCAGCAAATCTGCAGTAAATTGTATTTATTTGTTGGGGCTTTTTTGGTTTGGATTTTAGTGGAAACATAATAAAAAAATGTATTTTAAATCAGAGGCTGCAGGTTTTAATTTCTCCATTTATTAAGAAAAATCCATAACAAATACACAGAATATTTTTACCATAAACAGGAATGTGATGAGATCACAGGGTGCTGCTAAGTTGTCCTGTAAGGAAGGGGTACGGGTGCTGACAGCCCATCACACATGTTATATGTCCACCAACCCCGTTCATCATAGGTGACTTCCTTCATGAGCTACACACTGCCAACATAAGTGGTCACAATGATGTGACTGAAATGAGTCTAAACCAATGGGCTCGTTAACAGCAGGGAAAGTGAAAGTGTAAAATGAATGCAACGTCAAGTCCAAAGAACATTATACACGTGGTTTTCTCCCACATTTCTTTTGTTTTTCTACAGAGAAGGTTAACTTTATAGAACATCACCGGTCAGACCTTATAATTCAGATCACTGATGCAGATCCAGTTCTACGTGACCTTTGGGACCAAGATCTTCTGTCTCAGTATTCCTATCAAAATCTAATGACAAAGAGAACCTCCTGGGAGAAGATGAGAGAACTGTGTAATATTATTAAATTCTGGGGGGATATTAAGAAGTATAAGGCTTATACAGTTCTCAGAAAACACAACGAGGAACAAATCAATGACTTCTTAAAAAAGGAGAAGATAAGGATAAGTCATTGGTCAGATGAAGAAGGTAAGTCTAGAGCATTGACTGACAGATAATGCATTGCCTCTGGAAAAATAAGGGACTGATTAACTAAATGAGGATGGGTAAAAAATGTGTAGGTTGCTGGTCAATCCACGTAGTTGTTTATGGAGCTTGGTATACCTCTGTGAAATCTAAGGACACTTGGTCTTCATCCTTAATCGCTACCCTGAGTGCAGTCTACTATGGCAATGACTGAAATCAGGTTTGTGGCACAGGTGGAGAAGGCTATAGAAATAGTTTGACAGGTGAAGGGTCGGGGCAGTCGGAGTTCAATCCACAAGAAGTGTGAGCAGAAGATCGGGGCAGGAGATGGACAAAGAGTGTGATCAGGAGGATAGGCGAGGTCAGAAGCACAAAATACTAAAGAGACTAAGAACTAATAAACACTGTAAGGGTATGTTCACATGGCTTATTTTGCCGCGTATTGCCCTTTATAGCCGTCGAAATACTCGCCACAATTACAGTAATTCTTAGCTCTCATATAGAGCTATGAATTACACATCTTCTTCCTTGCGTACAATACTATTGTATCGTATGCCCGGGGCCACATTACTAAGTATCTGCTGCTGAAAGTAGTGGTCACTCCATATTGTAGTAAAGAAATGTTGAAGTTCATGTGAAACAGAAAAAAACATACATTTTTGAACATTTAAATAACATATGCAAACAAAAACATGAATGGGCAGGAGTAAATCCAATTCTTTCCATCTGCATTGCACATCTATAAGCAAATTAATCACAAGAAGAAAGTAGAAAAATGTAGTCCACACCTCATAAACTAGAGCTGCTAGAACAATATGGTTGGGATTTTTAGACTCAGCAGCATTCATATACCGAGAGTAAGGTAAAAATTTCTAGCCACAAAAATGTTTTTTTGTGTTCCACGGTGTAATATACATTATCTCACTAAAGTGAGTACACCCCTTACAGTTTTGTAAATATTATATCTTTTCTGGGACGACAGCCATGCAGACTGATTTGATGTAATGTGCATCGTATAGACTGAACACTGACAGGCTGACCCCTTACTCGTTTAACCTCTGCAGCAATGCTGACAGCACTCATATGTCTGTTTTGAAAAGACAATCTCTGTATATGGCACTAAGCACGTGCACTCAGTGAGACCTGTTCTGAGTGGAACCTGTTTTGGTAAACCACTGAATGGTCTTGGCCACGGTGCTGCAGCTCAGTGTCAGGGTGTTGGCAATCTCCTTATAGCCTCGGCTGTCTTTATGTAGAGCAACAATTCTTACTTTTCAGATCCACTTCTTTGCGATAAGGCGCCATGTCAAACTTCCAGTGACCAGTGTGAGAGTGATAACACCAAACTTAACACACCTGCTCCCCATTCACACCTGTGACCTTTATTTCTTTATCTGGGGCCATTTTATTTGTCACTGTTATATCTGATAAGTACTTTGCAGGAAAAAAAGTTACATTTTACTTTCTTTAAATGTCCTGTAGCCTTCTACAGCTGTGGCTATATTAGTTACGCATTCATGTAGTAACTGTAGACTGGTTTTATGGAGAACTTCGATCTTAGAGTCTCATCAGATTCCAGAGATTTCTACGAGCTGCCCATCAAATTCTCACTATGTGCGATCAGGTTTTTCACCCTTTTCTGGCATACAATGCACCTAACTGAGCAGGCTTTGATGTCTAACGCGCCTAATGAATGTGTTCGGTGCACTGTTCTTAAGTCTCGACACTTTCTAATGCGCCAAACACGAGGGGGCGTTCTGGGGGCGTCGCACCACACTTGTAATATTAGACACAGATTTCATATTTCATAGTGGTTCGCCAAAACCAGGCGCATTATTGCTCGGACAGGCAGATGTATATCAATGTGCTCCACATGAGCCTGAGGAGTCGAAGTGGAGATAGATTTGCTGTTAGGGTAAAAAATGTCCAATATTTATCAACTTCCACCAGTACAATAACAAAAGGTAATTTCTGATAATTATCAAACTCTATAAAATTAAATTATTTACATTTAATAAAAAAATGTATCATATAAAATGAATATAAAAATATATAATAATCCCAAAAATATAGAAATATCTCCTATAAAATGTATTTAAAATTAATAGAATCTAAAACTAATTTTACATTAAATAACCACTGATGATGTTGATCAGATTTTTTAATTTTAAATTTTTACTACATTAAATTTGAAATGTATTTTTTCTGCTCTCACCCTTTATTCTACATACAGCAAGAGCCAGCACAGCACAGGTATTGCTGGGACTTGAGGTCCTCCAAGCAGGATCAGCACCATAGTTTCTAGTCACTGACATGCTATTCTAATGACTTTCTTTTATTTCCAGCCTATCTATTGCCTTTATACATGTTTGGGACATTACTAAGTTCCATAATGCGCCAAACACACGGACGAGGAGCGCTGACCACTTTCATACACTCAGGCGCATTATATACTGAAAATGAGACTCGACAATTCACTTTGATGCGCCTTCCTTCATACATGTGGCCCTATGTCTCCTGCCTCATCTTCTGCGTTTCCTTCTTGACTTTCTAAGCATAAGAAATACGTTTTGGAATAATATAAGCCATGGAACTACACAATTGTGCCTTTGTTTTTTTATCTCTTCTCCACAGTTATCTTTCCTGAATCAAATGTTTCTATTGAAAGACGTACAATGGATATTCAGAAATCCTCCCCCCCCCCTACTTTTAAAGTCTTTGCCCTAAAAATTTAAGGTTAAGTTTTTTCATCTGACTCATTATTTGATAAGTGCATAGTTCTTTTGCACCACCAACATCTGCTTTAATTGTTAAGAAATGGTCAGACAAAACTGCTCACCCTTAGGCCTCGTTCACACGGCTTATTGCCGGCGTAATTGCGGGGACGGATTTCGCCCCGCAATTACGCCGGCAGCCGTGCAGGGGGTGCAGCTCGCCGGCCCCATAGACTGTCATTATCTACATGCCATAAATAATGTGCATGTCACTTTCTCCCCCCGCGGCGGATTCGCCGAGCAGTGAGGAGAGACGGAATCCATAGTTCTCTATGACAAATGTGGATTACCGTAGTTACTGGGACGGATTGGAGCCATACTGCAGCGCAAATACGGTGCGCAGTACGGCTCCAATCCGTCCAGAATAAGCCGTGTGAACGAGGCCTTAAAGTGACGACTTCCAACCAAAGATGAAAGACAATCTATAATATACAGCCAGGTTATACAGTCATATCTGTTCAAAAAAAGCAGACCTGGACAAACACCTGGATATGACAATAAAATAAGCAATGTATTAGCCATTGGAAAGGACTGCTTTCCTACATATAAAGAAGCCTGAGATGAGGCCCAAATATTTGCTTGACCATGCATAACCTGTTCATCAGAATGATTCTTGGCATTCCTTTCGAGCCCTTTTGTCATTGAGTTGTCCACAGGACACATCATAAGTTTGAAAAAAGACATGGCCATCAAGTTCAACCAAGGGTTGGGATAAGATGTGAATAACAGGAATGGGTATAGGTAATTTAAAAACTTTGCTTCTATATGTTTACATAGGTGTTAATGTCATAACCCTGAAATGTGGAGGTCTGAGCCGACACTAAGAGAGGTGCATGTTGCATAGGTTCCCACAAGAATTGGGGTCACCTTGCTGCGGTAGGTGGGCATTTATAGTTTTGATCAAAAAATGTGCAGTAAGAACCTCTAATTTTTTCATATATTCTTTAGTAGCAGGAATGCTGTTTCAAAACATTCTTAAGTCCTCTTTGACCATTTTTAGTGTCTATAGAGTGCAGCTGGTATTGCATTGTGTTTGCATATCTTTTGACTTCCACAACAGTTTGCACCTATATGTTTATTCTTCAAAACTGATGTGCTAACCAGATTTTGTTTTTTGACTGTTAATATAATTTTGTTACACATATAGTAATGTGTTTTTTGATCCCTTCACCTGTTCAAGCTGGGGCCAACGCCTGGGATTGCAATTCCACAGATTCACAGTTCTTATGGTAGAGAAGGCTTGTCGCCTCAACAGATTGAATCTTGCTTTTTGAGGGGATGTACATTACAGAGCTGTTTGCCTTATTTAATGTCAGTGCCATTTGTATACTTTTATAAATTCATTGTGTCTCCTATTCTTAAGAATAAATAAGTTTAATTTTGTTAAACCTTTTCCAATTAAGTTATCCCATCCCATATACAAGGTTTGTTGCTCTTGTTTGGACCTTCTCCAACTTTTTTATATCCTTTCAATTAGCTGATATCTGGAACTGAGCTGCATATTCCAGATGAGCCAACACCAAAGCTTTGTAGAGGAGTAATACTACATCCTTGTTCTGGGAGTCCATACATAGCAAACTTATTGTACAGTTCTGAAGTATAGTGGCCTAAGCTATCTACAGTAATTGGTAGGAAAGGTGTTATGGTTGGAGGCCTTGAGAACTGGAGTACATGTGCACTACCCATCTATTTTAAGTGGAGATAGAGGTGCACTTAAGATCAGGGCTTAGGACAATGGAGGTTAGCCTCCTGATGAGAGACAGTGACATTTCAAACCGTGACTTACAAAGTTAAAAACCTTTGTCTAGCTCAAGATGGGAAAGATTCTTAAGATGTAATGCAACGTAGGCCTGAGGTGATTCCCTCTTAAACAGAAACCTAGGGCAGAAAATGATTGTGTCATTACATTCTATTCAGTTTGTTCTCTGTAATGTAAAGCAATAGAACTTTGTCCAAGGACCTAGAAGTGTTGTCTGAATGGTTGGTAAAATAGAGAAATCTTTAGGGAAAGGGCTCTTGAGAGCAAGTGCATTGACCTCCTATATTGTGTGTACGGTATAAGAAGTATACTTTTTTGTTGTGTAGATAAGCATTAACAGCTACTTTATTCTAGATAGTAGCATCCAGTAAAATACAGATGTAGCAAAGTTTAGCTTGACAGTGATATCACGACTTTCTGGCCCACCAAGATCCCTAACTGCTATCACACACATCTGTCACTCCCTGCACTTGGGCACACAGGCACTTATCTGTATATAGATGTACTGTCAGGGTGGCAGGTTCATCCATTTTTCATGTAAACCACCCCCTATTTATGAAACATGGCTGGACCATTGTAAACTTGGCACTTCTTACCGTATGTTTCACCCATACACCCTATTAGATTGTAAGCTCTCACGAGCAGGGCCCTCACACCTTGTGTCTCATTTGTAAGTACTTTTAATGTGTAATGACTGTATGTTTACCCTTGAATTTGTAAAGTGCTGCGGAATATGTTGGCGCTATAGAAATAAAGATTATTATTATTATTATTATTATTATTATTATTATTATTATTATTATTATTATCTGTTCTTAGATCACAAACAAAAACCACTGGAGAGCAGTGGAAAAGGGATGATTTTCGGTGCTGTTATCTGTAAAGTTTGTCTTTGCTACATCTATATTATAAAAGCTTATGGTGCATTATCTGTCACATTTATCTTTGCTACATTTGTGCTATTTGAGCCTATGGTGGGTTATACATCTCTATTCCTATATAAACATACTTGGGAAGCATTTGGAGAAAATGTACATTTGATAATTCAACTTATAATTCACTTCAAATAAAATTTGAAAGTAGTCTGAAAAAATATGTTAAAAGCTTGGAAATGGAGGAGAGAATATAAAATCCCCATTGGTATAAGATGCACTTTCCATTCAGCAAAAGATTGTTGCACCTCTCTACTGGAGCCTCATACAAGTCTCTCTTTATATTTATCACTCAGGTTTCTTGACCATTTCTGTAAAATTATTATTAATAAGGTTTGTGACTTTCTGACATTTTGTTTCAGATAAAAAAAACGAAAAATGATCAGCAAATCCAAAATGATCTTAAAGAAAATGATGTAGGGGCTCGCTGATGTGGCGGAAAACAATACAAACACAAAAACGCAGCTCTATACAAATGAAGGTCAAAGTGAATATATAAACTATTTTAAAATTTATTTCTGCTTCTTTTTGGATACATAAAAATGGGGACCTACACTGTAAGGGAATGTTCACATGGATTATTTTGGAGTGCAATGCGCGGTGAACTGTGCTTAATATGCGTGGAAATGCGCCCCATGATTACGGTAATCAATAGCTCTCATAGAGAATCTTGGATTACACCTTGTCCCCCCGCACATACAATATTGTATGCGCAGGGAGATAAATGATATGTCAATTACTTGTGGTGATTATGCGCCGCGAGTAATGCATGTCTATGAGCAGACTGCCGGCCCTCCCATCGCATCGGGAGTACGCGCTGATCAGCGCGAGCTCCCGAAACACACGATGTACTGTGGCACATACTGTACGCACCGCAGTATATCGTGTGAACATAGCCTAACAGTCTCCCTTTGCTTAGTACCCTCTAAGGCCTCCATACTTTCAGGGAATCTCTGCTACACTCTGGTTAAAAATTGAGATCTAACTTGGCACCGATCATACTGTAGAATGGAGTTCACCTTGTAGTTGGTGGATGGGCTTTCACAGTTTTGATAAAAAAATGTGCGCTAAGAACCTCAGATTTTTATGTATCCATAAAGTAGCAGAAATTAATTTTTGTAGTAGTTCATACATTCACTTTTACTGTCGCTTATCATTTGTAGAGTGCTGCTGATACATTTTTGTGATTGCATTCTTTGAGGCTAGGTCAACATGCACCTACATCATTTTCTTTAAGATTGTTTTGGATGTGCTGATCATTTGTGCTTTTGGATTGTCTATATGGAGGATCAGTTGCCTCCATCTTGGTCATACAATCCACCCATTCACGTAGGCTGGTTTTAATAAGAACAGAGTCTAGATGGGACCTTCATTTCCTAAAATATAGAGGCCTGTGAGGGCATCAAATGAGGTGAGAATACTAAAATATTTTGATCAAAAATGATTGCTAAGAACCTCAGATTTTCATGTATTCAAAAAGTAGCAGAAATGCATATTGAGTTAGTTCATGTATCCCTGGTATGACTGTCTCTTAGCTTTTTTATAGTGCTGCTGATACATTTTGTCCTTGAATTTTGGGCCACATGTATGAACCTGTTTAGGTCTAAAACTCACTCTTTTGCCCATAGGTTACTATGATCAAAAAACTGAGTTTTAGATCTAAACAGATTCATACATGTGGCCCTTTGTGTCAGATGTGATTTGAAGTTGTTAAAAAGCACAAGCTGAAAAACTGCGAATTCCTATAGTGTGATAGTAAATGAAATATAGAAAACATCTCCAGACGTGTAATGATGTTCTATTTTCTCTCATATAGTGAATGTAAACTTTATTGAAAATCACCGATCAGATCTCATTAGAAGGATAAAACACGTTAATTCAGTTTTATGTGATCTCCGGGACCAAAACCTGCTGAGTGAGGACCAGTACAATGATGTGATGAAGAAGACAACATCCCGGGCAAAGATAAGAAAACTGTGCGACATCATCAGACGCTGGGAGGACACTGGAAAGTCATTGGCTTTTAAAGTTCTCAAAAAATACAATGAACAAATCATTAAAGTCTTGTTAGAAAAGGGCAAAATATGGAGAAAATATTGGGTCAGATCAGGAGGGTAAGTCTAGACAGTATCTTGAAATGGGGGCTGCTGAATTCTCTGTTGCAGATTTTAGAGAAGCTGTAAGGAAAGTACTAGCACAGCACAAAATGGTTATGTGGATCCAGATGATGTACCTGCTGTGCAACATAGATGTTGTGACCACTGATTGTGTGTGACATGTGTAGGACACATCCATGTTATGCAGAATGCTCTCTTATATTTGTCTTGGTTAAAATTAAGTTCTATTTTGTGATATGAGGCTGGATTCACATGTTCTTGCCCGTCTTATCATCTGCTGCAGTTTCGTAAAGAGCAATACATCAGTAATATTCATATAAGCAATCACTTATATAATAAGTCCTGAGATCATTCAAAAACTACTGCAGAAAATGTTTGCTTCTGACCCATTGTCAGGATAACAATTAAAGGATAACAATTAAATTACATAAGTAGTTTAATGTCCCCCATAGGCAGGTATAGGCAAGAATTTGCCTCCCATAGGCAGGTATAGGTAGTTTAATAACCCCATAGGCAGGTATAAACAGGTATCAGCCATTTTATGTCCCCCATAGGCAATTATTGGCAGTTATATGCAGTTTAACGTCCCTCATAGGCAGGTATGGTCAGTTTAATGTCCCCATAGGCAGGTATAGGCAGGGTTTAAAAAAAAAATATATATAAAGAAACTTGTACTCACCTCTTTCCAATGCTACTCCAAGGTGCTCCATCTTCTTCCTGGCATGATGTCATCAGGCTATGCAGACAGCATGATGATATAGCGTCTGTATCAGATACTCCAAAAGGCCGCAAGTTTGCTGTCTGCTCCGCAATAGTATCTACAGTTGTAGGTGCTCCCAGAGGAGGCGCATACAGCAGGAGATCTCCACCAGCGCCCGGGCTATTTAAAAATCATATAATGTGATTTTCAGGATATTTTTTTTAGATGCTGACTCTCACAGTTGAAATGTACCTACAACAAAAATTACAGACCTCTTCATTATTTGTAGGTGGGAAAAGTTGCAAAATCGCCAGTATATCAAATAATTATTTTCCCCACTGTATGTATTATTAATGTTTATGATTGCTGATATTTTAGATGAATTTGTTTTGCCTGATGTGATTTACAATTCCTTATAATTCACAAGCTGAAAAACTCAAATATAGTGAAAAAACTCAAATATAATGAGATCATACATAAAACATAGAGAACATCTCCAGGCATGCAATAATCTTGTGTCTTTTTCCTTTTTTTTTCCCCCTCTAAGAAAATTTTAAATTCAAGCCACCCCCAGTTAGATCTCATCAAAAGGATAACGGATGTAGATTCAGTTCTCTCTGACCTCCTGGACCAAAACCTTCTGACTCCAGAACAATACAATGATGTGATGAAGAAGGAGACAACCCCGGAGAAGATGAAAAAATGGTATATCATCAGATACGGGGACAAGAGGACACGGGCTTATAAAAGTCTCAAAAAGTACAATAGAAAAATCATTTTAAATTTGGGGCACCCGGGTAATGGGAATTTACCTAATTATATACTGGGGGAAGTCTAGAACATTTGTTGGGGATTTAAGGGGAAAAGTTGAAAACGTTAGGGCTAAGACTTTCTTTGTTGCCCATATCAACCAATCGCAGATCCCCTTTCATTTTCTCAGAGCTCTGTAAGAAATGAAAGGCAGTGTGCAGTGTTGAGAGCTTTTTTTGCCTTACTTACGCTACAATTTAGAGGTTCGCAAGACGTTTTCCATAGGGGTCTTTAAACCCCCTTTCCGCCGGACCGTTTTGGCCCTTTCCCGACAGAAACAATTTTTAAAATCGTCATGTTCACTTTATGTAAGAAAACCCTTTTTAATGCTTTTACCTATCCTTGTGATTCGAGATTGTTTTTTGTGAATATTTTGCTTTAAGATAGTAAGAAATTTTGGTCCAAATAATACTTCTTTTTTTGTGAAAAATTCAAAATTCGTGAAAAATTAAAAAAAAATTTCCATTTTAACTTCAAAAATTCCTCCATCTAGACAGATGTTACTACACAAAAAAAGTAATACATAGCATCTACCATATGTCTTTGTATGTTTTGGGATTTTTTTTTTAATTTTTTTTAATTTTTTTGGGAATTAGGGGCTTATAAATTGATGCAAATTTTTTAAAAATTTTTAAGAAAAATTACAAACACAGATTTTTTTAGGGGCCCTTTTTTCCAAAGTAGAATTTTAGGGGCCCTTAAAGTTAAAAAACCCCCCATAAATACCACATTAAGAACTACACCCTTCAAGGTATTTAAAAGCACTTAGAAGTTCTATTAACCCTTTTGATGTTTTACAGGAAGTAAAGAAAAGTGGCGGGGAAAATTCAAAATGTTTTTTTTT
>JAODAL010058283.1:0-22177 GCA_025379985.1 Phyllomedusa bahiana
AATAGAAAAATGATTTACTTCCCTGTAACATAAAAAAAATTTCTACCGAGTGACTAGTAAGAAAAGTAAGTACTGTCTGATGTATAGACCTACCTCTAATTCTCCTGACTTTGATGCTAAAGATTGTTAAATTAGTCATATTGTGGAGAACAGCTTGGTTACCATTAAGTTACCAGACCCGTTGGGCTGATCCTCCTTTTTTGTGAAGACGGTCATATCTGGAAGACCATGTAGGAACGCCTCAACATACTCTGCCATGACCTCGGGGCCCAGGCCCTCGGGGACTTCAATGAGATAGTCGAGATTTCTCTTGTCATCCTCTATGAGCATTTCGCCATGTGCTCCATCTACTCATCATCGATGTTGCACTGGTAAGGCCGGACTACCGTAGCTCAATGATCTTCTTCTTGTTGGATTCAGTGATGGGACTATCCCACAGTTTCCTCTTCCTCACCACAGTGCCTGGGGGACCAAGAGGCAGAAAATCCTCCAAAGGGAGGGGCACCAGAGAATGGAGAGGGGGCGGGTTTTTCTGGAGCAGTGGAGCTGGGGTGGGGGGCAGAAAGGCAGGGGGCAGGGGATGATACCTCAGAGTGAAGATGATGATCTCTGAGGGTGGTGGGGCAGTGGACTGAGCAGGGGACCTCTTTTCCTCCTTGTTCTTTTCCATCTGCTTCTTGGACTTTGGGGTTGGAATGGGGACTTCAGCGTGGGCTGGAGTTGGATCCTCTCTGGCATGGGCTTGCGCGACAATCTTGGCCAAAGATCTCTTCTCCCTCTTCAAGCATTCCCAGTATCAGAGGGCTGCTAGCCCACAGAGTTTGCAACATTTCGCTGTGGGGCAATCTTTGGTCAAGTGTTCTGTGATCCAGCAGTTCTGACAGGCATCCTCCATGCAGTCCTTCACTCTGTGACCTTCCTTGCTGCACTTCCTGCAGGTCTGCAATATATCCACGTAGTAGATCAGATCTGATGAGTTGGCGAAAAAGAAAGACTGGAGCAAGTAATCAAGACCATCTTCAGAATCTTTATCCTTGTGGATTCGGACCAGGATAGACCACTGTCCAGGATTTAGGACGGTTCCCTCACCAAGTAACAGAATTGCATCAGGAAGGTAGTGATGTCTTTTGATGGTATGTGTGGATCCTCAAGGACACGATGATCCGCTTCTCCTCGCTCTGGGTGCGGTAATTCCCAAGGAAGCGGGCGAAGGGTGAATCGGGCTTGGTGGTTTTGACGGCTTCCCAGTACCTTCGGCAAGCGTTGATTGATGCGAAGGTGACATAGAATAAGCGAGCAACGAAGGATTGAATGCTGAGTGTTTCCACTTTGCTGAATCTTTGGTCCATCACCATCTTCTTGCAGAACACTTCCTGGGTCATGTCCGACACGCTCTCATCCACCTCTTTCAGCTTCAAATCGACAGTCTGCCTCATCCATGGTTCTAGTTGAGGAGCTTCATGGCTGGATTTTCTGTTGTAGCTTCTAATAAAGAAAAAAGTTTAAAGTCACCCTCCAATTCGCATGTGTATAGGATTGGGCTCCCCTCTGCCTGCGGTTCGTCTCTCCCCAGGTTTGGGCCCTCCAGTCTCGGCCCATGCAATAGACCCCAAACAAAGGTAAGGGTCCAGCGATGAGATGTAACCAAGGCTTTTTTTTATTGTACTATAGGGAGGGTAAGTGGGGAAAGGGACATCGAGATTTGGGCACAAACGAGCGCCCTTGCTCACGATTCATTTATCGTGAGCAAGGGCGCCTTTGTGCCCGAAACGTGTCGTTGTCTGTACCCCACTGTCCCCCCCCCTAATGTACAAAAATAGAAGCCTTGGTAACACGTATGTGGACCCATTACCGTTTTTTTATGTTTTCTTTTGGGCTGAGGCGACAGTCAGAGGGGGAAAAACTGGTGGGAAGTGGGCTGCAACTTGGCAGGAAGTTGACGATGTCCATTGTTCTTGGCCACATGGTCCTTTGCCGGGGTAAGGGAGGCCACATGGCTGAGCCCCTTGTCCCCAATCTCACAGCTGGGCTTCATATGCTTTTTCTTGTTCTTGGAGGCTTCCGTGCTGGGGGGCCCATAGCGCCTTTCAGCAAAGTCGCCTCTTCTTCTGGAGGGGGGCTGCTGCTGAGCTGTAAGGTCCTCTCTCGTCGTCTGAGCAGAGTTCTTCTCGTGGAAGGTTCTCTGTAAGGTGTTTCAGTGGTTTTCAGCTCCTCAGCGTTGGGGGAACTCCTAGTCGGACGACGATCTCACCATCAGCAGGGTCTCCTCTCAAAACTGGGGTCTCTCCTTCTTGATGTCGTGGTCTCATATCATGCTTCCCCCGTCTCTGTGCTGGCTCTTAGAAATTCCCCCAAACGTTGAAACCGAAAGCCTTTTCAGGTACGTGTTCCCGGGGAATCACAAGTGCGCAGCGTGATGAATTGTCATGCACAGGTTGCTTTTGGGATTTTTGGCCCAAAAGGAGGGCGTGGATGGGGGTTCTTGCAGATAAAGGCGGTCTGATAAGAACAAATACTACAGTTGATCTTAACCAAAAGGCCAAGAAGCGTACAGCTGTTTTGGAGTTTTAAAAAAATCCTCAAATTTTCTTTGACTCACTGAGTTTTGGGAAAACAAAGGGAGTTAACCAAACCATTTTAATCATCTGATACAGCTGTTTCGGGTTTTGCCCCCTAATGCCCGGATTTGCAATGCTTGTGGGGGGCAAAAAGGCAATTTTAAATCCCTAACCCCTATAGGTTTCTCACCCAAAGAGAGATATTCCCCTTTCTGAGCCACTCATTGCCTCTCACCCTGCCAACCACCCAGCCAGCTCTGCTCTGCAATGACAAGGGGCAAAACCCAGAAACAGTTGTATGCAGATGAGTTATTCTGGCTTGGTTAACATACCTTTTGCTTTCCAAAGACTCAATAAGTCAGAAGCAAATTGAAGATTTGTTACGTCCATTAGTGGGTGCTTGAACTTTAAGCTCTTTTCCCATAAATGCATTGTGATTAGAGATGGGGGAATTGATTCTAATGAAGTGGAATTCATTTAGAATTTCAGGAAAAATTCGGTTCGGAACGAAGTCGAACTTTGGGGTATTTTGGGGGTTTAACGAGTGTGCTTTTGATTTATAAAAGGCTGCGAGCCATGGGGCTCCTGGGGAAAAAACACTTGGGAGGAAGAAGGGATGCCCGCATGAATGTGCTTGGTGAAGCCAATCAGAGGGGCCGGCGGGATTCTGTGACATCTCGCACTATATAGTCCCGGGGGCGCCCGGGGCTCACACTCCTCTCATGTGCTCATAGGGAAGGGCTGCCGCGGCTATAGTCTTACGAAGAAATTTATTTTTTTTAGCGATTTCTGTGGGGTTTTCTTGTTGTCTCAGAGGGCTTTCTCTTAATGTTCTATTTCTAATTTTTTTGGGGGATTTGGTCTGAAATCCAGTGTGGCCACTTTCAGGGTATACATTCAAAATCCCAAATGGGATTAAGCCAGTTCCCGTTGTATTATTTAAAGAAAAGCGTTTTTTCAATACAAATACACTTCTTTTTTGGCGTCAATTTCCTATGCGCATTTACATCCAGGGGTTTAATAAGCGTTGTTTTGCTGGTGTGCTGACCCAAGAAACCGTCTTTTTTAACGCCAAAAAAATACCCCATTTTTCCCCGTAGCCCAAATTTCCCCAAACAAAGGGTTAATTTTAAACTGTATCTCTTTTTGTGTGCGTAAAAAACAGCAATTGTAAACGCTACAAAGCTACTATTTTGTGCGGCTCAAATTCTATTGCGCAATTTACATCCGGGGGTTAATTAAGGTTTTTTTGCTGGTGTGCTAAAAAATAAACCGTCTTTTTCAACGCCCAAAAAATATAAAATTTTTTCCCGTAGCCCAATTCCAAGCAAAGGTTAATTCAACGTTTCTCTTGTTTGGTGGCGTAGAAAAAAACGCAAATTTTAACACGCTACAAAGTTTTTACTATTTGTGCGGCCCCCTCAATTCTATTGCGCAATTTACACCAGGGGTTATTAACGTTTCTTTGCGGGGGGGGGCTTGTCTGAAAAAAATAAAACCGCTTTTTTAAACGCCAAAATATATAAATTTTTCCTGTCCCCTAATTTACAAGAAAAGGTTAATTAAAAACTGTATTTTTTTTGGTGGGCGTAGAAAACCGCAATTGTAACACGTACAAAGCTACTATTTGTGGGGCTCAATTCTTTTTCGCAATTTAACCCGGGGTTAATTAACTTTGTTTGTGGTGTCTGACAAAAATAAACCGTCTTTTTAAAACGCCAAAAAATATTAAATGTTTCCTGGCTAATTCACAAGAAAAGGTTAATTTTGTGTTGAGCGATTCGTTGGCTACGAAAATGGGCGATAGTCGGCCCGCATCGATAAGGTTTTTCGATGTGGCATCGTTATGGCGATGCCCATTAAGTCTATGGGAGGCAAACCCCTTCTTATTACCCCCCAAACAAGGCGGGGAGAAGTGAATTAAACATCCACAACAGTCAAATGGATACTGCTACATTTGGGCAAACATTTATTTATAAAGTCACAGAAAAAAAGCACAGCCCATTTACTATCCGTCTTGCCCCACACCCCTGACCTTAAACCTGCATAACCCAAAAATTTTAAAAAGTCCCAAAAGGCATTTTGTTTTTAAAACCATCATTTACTTGAATGGACATTGAATATCCTGTCCTGGGCCACAGCAGAGCCCCAAACCTGCATGCCCCCCAAAATTTAAAAAGTGCCGGAAAAAGGAGTTTTTTCAACCCATTTTATTTTTCACTGGAAATTGCCCATACCTGTTCGGGGCCACGCATGAGCCCCAAACTGCTGACCCCCACATTAAAAAGTCCCGGAAAAAGGAGTCTTTAAACCACCTTTTACTTGAATGGACATTGACTATATTTTGGGGCCACAGATTGCCCAAATGCATGACCCCCACTTTTAAAAAAGTGGGGGAAAAAAAAAAAAGGGAGTCTTTAACCACCATTTTAGTTTCACTGGACATTGACATCCTTCCTGGGCCACGCTGACCCCCAAACCTGCATGACCCCCACATTTAAAAGTCCGAAAAAAGGATTTTCAACCCCCATTTTACTTGAACGGACTTTGGGCTATACCTGCCCTGGCCACAGCATGACCCCCAAACCTGCATGCCCCCCACTTTAAAAAAGGCCCGGAAGAGGAGTTTTCAACCACCATTTTATTTCACTGGCATTGACGATCCCTTTCCCCTGGGCCCGCATGGCCCCCAAACCTGCCACCCCACTTTTAAAAAGTCCCGGAAAAAGGAGTCTTTCAACCCCCTTTTAGTTTAATGGACATTGACTTCCCTGTCCGGGGCCACAGCATGACCCCCAAAAACTGCCTGACCCCCACATTTAAAAAGTCCCGGGAAAAAAGGAGTCTTTAAACCCCCATTTTAGTTTCATGGACATTGATATACCTGTCCGGGGGCACACATGAGCCCCAAACCTGATGCCCCCACATTTAAAAAAGTCCCAAAAAAAAAAAGGGTCTTTCAACCACCATTTTATTAACGGACATTGACTATCCCTTTCCCCTGGCCAGAGGGCCCCCCAACCCTGCATGCCCCCCACTTTTAAAAATTTCCCGGAGAAAGATCTTTCAACCCCCTTTTTAGTTGGACTGGACATTGAATACCGCCGGGGCCCACGCAGGGCCCCAAAAACCCCTGCATGCCCCCAATTTTAAAAAAGTGGGAAAAAGGAGTCTTTCAACCACCATTTTAGTTTCACTGGACATTGACTATCCCTGTCCGGGGCCCACAGCATGCCCCCAGGGCCGGAGTTACGTGGGTGCGGTGAAAGCCGGGCTGGGCCCCGTATCATTAACAGCAGGTTAAAAAATCCCCTATGACAAGAACGAAAACTGTGTGCTGAAGCAGAGTGGGAAGGGGGAAGGTGGAATCACCCTTTCCCTTTGTACACATAAATCCCTGGGTACGCTTGCCCCTGTATGAGTGTGGACCAATTGAGCTTCATTTGGAAAATTGGTGGTTAACGCTCCTTTTTAACCCCCAAGGTGCCCTGTTTTTGGGCATTCTTTTTCTCATTTTACTCAAGTGCGGGGAGGAAATGGTCTCTGTATTTGTTCTTGCCCGTGCTCCTACTCCATGTCCTTGAATAACCTACTTTGGGGTCAAGTTTTCCTGTACTCCCTTGTCAATTCAAGGATTTTTTTTAACACTATTTGTACATGAAATTTTTTAGTACTTTAATTCTAGAAAAAATTTTTAAATAGGATGGAACCCCCATGTCTTTGTTTCTCTTTTTTTCATTGTTTTAAAATGGGTTTTCAATAAGGGTTTTAAGCTATTTTAAAAGATCTTGAAAAAAACAAGTATTTTGCATATGTGTCCATTAACAGTGTCCTACCTTTTCTTTTTCTGATGCACCATCCCCTTGAGCCATCTTGACAATTGTGAAGAAAAAAATGCGGTTAAAAAAAAAATTTTTTGAATGGACCTGTAGATAGTGCATGTCCGCAAAATGCCCCAAAAATTAAAAGCAGACCTTTAGCCACTTTGGTATTGTGAAAAACAAATGTCTGTTAGAAAAAACATTTTTTAAATTTGGACCTTTTGTATAGCTGCTTTCACAGAAAAAATCCCCCAAAAAAATTAAAGCATGCCCCTTGGCCTTGGTCATTGTGAAAAAAAATGTTTTAGAAAAAACATTTTTTTAAAATAGGGACCTGTAGTTTTTTGCTGATTTAAAAGCAGCATGCCCCAAAAAAATTTAAAAATGACTTTTCAGCCACTGTTAAAAATTGTGGGGGAAAAAATCCCATTTAAACCACATTTCTGTTACAAAGGCCCATAATTATAGCTGTATCTCACAGCAACTTTCCCCAAAAAATTAAAATATGACTTCTCAGCCCTATTAAAAATTGTGGGGAGAAATGCCACTTAAACCACATTTCTGTTCCAAAGGCCTATTTTTTGCTGTATCTCACAGAAACTGCCCTCAAAACCATTGCAATGCGAAAAATTCTTAAGAAAAAAGGAGTAAAGGGAAATTCGGTTTGTCAAAAACCCTTGTGTCTTTTACGCCCTCCTACAGAAAAACCCACAAAATGAAGTTGGAAAAAGGAATAAAAATTGCAGAAAGAAATGATTTTTTAAAAAAAAGTTTTCAAGGGGCCCATTTCTGTTTGAAAAAGGAATGTAAAAGGAGGGCAACTAATCGGTGACCTCGGAAAATTGGGGGGGGCCACAAACATCATCAAGATCCAGCTGTTTTCATCTGATAAAAAGTCAAAGATCCACTTTCGTGGAAAGCGGGATGGTTTGTCTGAAATGACTCTCCACTGGCTGAAGGCGCTCAGAATGACGTGGTTGCTGGGGGACAACCCTCTAGGGGTGACGAGCCGTCGGGCCATTCGTCCATTTTGGATACCCAGAAGTCTTTTGGGGTGGGAACACATGCAAAAACACGGTTTTGAGAGTAGATAGTCGGCACCTGATTTTAAGCTGATCTCTGTGTGTTGGTGTGTGCCCGATTGATGCGTTGGTGAGGTGTAAACAAAGTTTGCCAGGGGGTCCCCCATCGGGTTTTCTGCCCCCTTCCCTGCTGCGCCGCTCGCCTACTTCATTACTGCTGTCCGTTGCTGATATTGTTCCACCTTGACTTTGGGAAGTAAACGAGCAACAGATGTCTCAGTTGATCAATCAGAAAGGTCTCCTTTTCCCTGCTTTTTTTACTCTCTTTTTGGGGGGGTGGAAGGAAAGTGGGGATTTTTGTTTTGTACAGGATCCAGGAGGGTGGCCCCCAGTAACTGTTGTTCATTTTGAGGGCCCCTTAAGCGGGATCGTTGGAGGAAAAAGGGAGCATCCAACACCATGTGAGAGTGGAGCTTGTTTTCCCCAACCTTTGGGGTCGGGGGGCCCTAGCAAAATGATTTTCCTCATCTTCCTCCTCCCCCCAAATTGCGCCAACCTCTTTCCAAGTCAGGGACGTCGGTAACATCGGTGTTAGGTGCCTCCCTCCTCCTCCGCTGTCTCGGCACAGCTTCAACACACCCTGATTTGCCTGAGAGATCCCCCTGAGAGCTGATGCGCCACCTTGCACTAGCTGGGCCCCCGAACCACTCCCTAATGAGACCGATAAAAATTGTGAAACTGTGGGGCCTTGGGGATTTGCGGAGAAAAAGGCTCCGTGTCCGCATCTGTGTCCGTCTCCTCCGTCGCTGGGGGGGACTTTTGTTTCAGAGTGCCCCAAAACGTTCCGAATAAGATCACCACAATTTTCCATGCTGAAAAGGGGCTTTGTCCCCTGACCTTTTTGGGGGTTTTCTCAAAACTGGAAAAGGATGGGGCAAGCCTTCACCTCCCTCCACCCCGGGTTGGTTCAACCCCCCGGGGTCCGTCCCGCGCTTTTTCGGGCCCATGGTCACTTCAATGCGTAATGGCATTGTGCTGCTGCCACAATCGTGGAGCAGTGGGGGGAGGGGGGAATTCCCAGCATGTTGCTACGTCAAAAATGAAGGGTTGAGGGGGGGCCCGAGTGACGCTGAACCAGCCAGGCGGGACGAACGGGTCGAACGGGGAAGTGCAAAACCAGACCTCGAGCCTTCTTCAAAGGGGGGTCTAGACCCGGGTAGCTCTTTAGAAATTTCGGACGAAAAGGTTCTGACATGTGCCGGGCAAGGGATTGCTCCAGCCACGTTTTTAAGGGCGGCCACAGTTTTTCGCCGTTATCGCACCCACCTTGTGGCACAAGGTTTTGTCCCCCAGCCAGCGCTGGCTCGTTGCTTAGAGCCGTCCACAGCCCCTGCCCTGTGTGTGGGGGTTTCCCCAAGGGGCAGATTAATTTAAACAGGGCCTGGGTCTCTGGGACGTGATCCACCAAGGCCCTTTGGGGGGGAAAGAGCCCGGGACCACCCCTGCGTTTTGAAGAGGTGCCCCGAGCCTGGAGCCCCCGTCACCCCAGAGACATCCACCCACTCACCCAGTGGCTGTACAAATATAGCCCCTTGGGCCGTGCTTATAGCCCATGTGTGGGTGGTGAGTGGATTTTTTGGGGGCACGTGCAGACAACGCGTTGAAATTTTAGATGACAGTGGTGGCCAGGGCAGGGACGGCTTTTTGGCAAAGAAATGCCTGCTCGGCTTGGTTTTGGGGGGCAGGCGAGGGCCATGACGTGGCGGAACCCATCTGTGTCCACCAGCGGAAGGAACATTTCCAAGGCCAAAAGTCGGGGGGGAAATGCGCTTTTCAGGCTTTTGCCTTTGGGATGGTTTGGGGTTAAGTGTTTCTTCTGCCCAAACCGGGGAAAAACAAAAGGTGGCTGCTAGACTGGCCGCGTAGGGGTTTGAGGTCGTAAAAAGGCGGAAGGAGAAGGGGTGGGAGGGGTCTCGGTGGTGCGGTGGTACTCGGGCGTGGTGGGGCTGAAGGGAGGTGATCCTGATCATGACCCTGAGAGACATGGGGAGTGAGGAACCTTTGGGGGAGGCGGAGGAGGAGGGGGCGGGGGAAAAAGGGGTGTGACAGTGGTTTGGGGCCCTGGGCGGTTGGCCTTTTTTGGCCGTGTTCCCCCCATTTAAAACCCTGCTTCGCTGTGTGACGACAGTTTTGGGGGTGGTTAACCACTTAAGGTTTTGCCCCTTTCTTATGCGTTTACCAAAGGCGGCATATGACATCGCTGGGGAATCAGAGGCTTGCTCAAAAAAGGCCCGCTTGGAGGTCCTGGACCCCTTTTTAGGCGATAAGCGAGGAGCGGGGGTTTGCGCTGACCGGGGGCTGGGGGAATATATCAGCGGGGCTTCTGCGCCCCCCTCTCCCTTTTTGTGGGGGGGACCCCCCATTGACACTACCCCCCGTCTTCCTCCCCGTCCCCTGATGAAGGCTCCCAAACAAAATTTTGCGGAAAAAGACCAGGGTGGATCCCAATGTCGTCCTCATCTATCAACAAGGTGCTTGGTCGTCCGACTTTCTGCATCCCGAAGTGCGGGTACAAGCAAGGGGGGACTGCAAGGGGTTTTCCCACCGCCCCGGGTTTTTCCGATTGCCGGGTTCCTTCACCCCCTCTGATGGCATCAGAAATGGCGTGAGCAGAATAAATCATCCCCTTTTATCTTTTAACAGCCTTCGACCCCCAAACCCCATTTTGTATCAAAAAGGTTTCAGACAATGGGTTATCCCCAGTGGTGGTAGACGAGTTTACATTTGGGCGCTTCATGTTGGGCGGATGCTGATGATGCTGAGACGACATTTGTGGGGCCCTGATGCGAGGCGGAAAGGAAGATGCTGGGTGCAGGTTTCTTAACCATGAAAGACAGATTTGGGGACAATGTTCGTTACTTAGATTAAAAGGGCCCCGACCCGCAGACGGCCGATGGTCCTGCAATGCGACCGCGGGTGGTGTTGTCGCCAGACTGGAAGGGCACCTTCTCCGTACCTCTACCTCCATGGCTCCCCCTTTTGTCCTTCCCCTGCATTTTTGCTCATGTTCAGAATATAAAAAATTTGAAAGGTATGGGAAAAGTTTGGAAGTTCTTTTAAAGACGGCAAATCACAGATTTCAAATCCCTCTAATCAAAACAAAATTGCGGGTTCAAAATTTTAAATGCATGGTGCTTCACAAATCTGGATGGGGAAAAGTCCAAAAAAAAAGTATTGTTTTGTTTTGGTTAATAAAAACGGGGAAAATTTTTTTGCACCTTTCCTTCACCTGTTGGTGAAAAAAAGAAATTTTCTGTTTTTAAAATTTAGTAGAAGCTGCGTCAAAGAACAGTGCTGGGTGCGCAAAAATCAAAAAAAAAGTAACTGTTAGTTTTTTTTAAAATATTTTTTATTTTAAAAACCCCGGGGTTTTATTTTTTTGGGTTTTTGGGGGGAAAAATTTCCAAAAAAAAAACACCTGTTTTTTTTGAATAAGGAAGTTTTTGGGGAAAAAAATTCGATTTTCAGATGCTGAAAATAAGGGAAAAAAAGTCGGGTTTGGAAAAGCAAAAAAACCAACTTTTTTTTCTACGTAAGGTATTTTTTTGGGAACAAAAAACCCGTGTACTAAAAGGGATTGTTAAAATTTTTCAGGTGGATATAAAAAATTTTAAAAATGTAATGGGGGAAAATGACACTATCTGAAATGGGTTCTTAAAAAAGTGGAGTTTTGCACAACAAAAGCCGCAGTTTTCTAGAAAAGTGTGTTTAAAAAATTTCCCGCCCCCTACAAAAATTTCAAATTTAATTTAATAAAGAATTTCCACTAATGTTTAAAATTTTTTGGGGAAAATTTTTCCATTTCCTTTTTTTGTGAGCTGTTGGGGCGGCCCCCCGGGGGCCCCCCCCCCTACCCCCTGAAACAAGAGTGTTTTTAAACCACAATCTTGTTTAAAACTAAAACAAAAGGAAAGGTAGATTTTTCCGGGAAAAAAAGCAACCTACCCCCCCAAAAAAAAAATCCCAAAAAAAATTTTATGAAAGGGGCGGCACCACCAACCCTTCCCACCTGCCCCCCTTATTTTCTGTAATCTCATTGCTGGGCCCCCAAAAATTACAGGAAGGCGAAAAGGTGCGATTTAATAGATGATGCACAGATTTTAACCTTTTTTATGCTGATCTGGAAATTTCGATCCCATAAAAAACCCTTTCCGATTTCAACTTTGTGATAAAATCGTCAACACTAATAATGACTTTCTGCATTCAGAAAATAAATTTTAGCAAAGCAAAAAAAAGATAAGAAAAAGGGAGTATTAAAAATATGTTTTTTTAAGAATTAAACAATTTTATTTCATTTTAAATTTTTAAAATGGGCAATTTATTTAACGAAGTGGAATTCGTTTAGAATTTTTAGGAAAACCTTTGATTTGAACAAAAATCGAAGTTTGGGGGGGATTCGAGGGAAGAAGCGTGTTTTTTATTGAAAAATGGCTGCGAGCACATGGCGTTTCATGGGGGAAAAAAGTCTGGGAGGAAAAAAGGCATAGCCTACTGAATGTGCAGAGTGAAGCAATCAGGAAAAGGGGGGTTTGTGATCACCCCACTATATAAGTCCCGGGGGCCATGCTCTTCCTACACTCCCCTCACGTGTGTGTAGGAAGGTGCTACCACCGGGCTGCTTTTGATATTTATACTAAAGACTCATTTTATACAGGATTTTTGGGTGTCCAGCTTGTCTCAAGACGCTTCTCTTACTTCTAAATTTTTTGTTTTGTGAGGTATTTTTAAATGAAATCCCGTGTGCTTCCAATGCAGAGCATATACATTTTAATGCTATTCAAGTTTTGGCACATTGAATATCCAAGGGGATCTAAAACCCGTTCCTGTTGTTTCAGTTAAAGAAAAAGTGTTTTACACAAATACCACTTAATTTTTGGTTTCTCATTTTTTTTGCGCAATTTAGATCCAGGGGGGTTTAATTTAAATGTTTTCTGTGTTGTGGTCCTAAAAAAAACATATTTTCACTGCCAAAAAAAGAAAAAATTTCGTAGCATAAAAATAACCGAAAGGGTTAATTACAAGTTTTTGTTGTTGTGTTCCCAAAATACATGCCGTTTTAACACGCTACAAAATGGTAATTGTTGGCAGCAATTTCTTTTCGCAATTTTCATCCAAAGGGTTAACCCAAGTATTTTTCTGCAGTTGTACTTTGTAAAAGAAAAGTTCTTTTTAGCCAAAAAAAGAAATTTGCCTGTACATAATTTTCCCCACCCAAAGGGTTTAATTACAAGTTTTTCTGTTTTTTGTTCCGTAAAATACCGCCGTTTTAAACGTACAAAGCGGTAATTGTTGGGAGAAATTTCTTTTGGGGCAATTTTTAAAACCAAAGGGGTTACCAAAAATTTTTCTGCAGTTTTTTTTTAGTAAAAGAAAGTTCTTTTTCACCACCAAAAAAAAATTTGCCTTTAGCATAATTCATATCCCAAGTTAATTACAAATTTTTTTGTTGTTGTGTTCGTAAAATACACGCCCTTTTAAAACAGCTACAAGTGGAAATTTTTAAAGCAAATTTCTTTTTGCGCAAAATTTTTTCATCCAAGGTTAACCAATTTTTTTTCGGGTTGTACTTTTAGTAAAAGAACGTTCTTTTTCACACAAAGAAAAAAATTTTTTGCCTGTGGGATAAATTTATATCCCCGGTTAATTACAAGTTTTTTGTTGTTTTGTTCGTAAAATACCCCGTTTTAACACGCTAAAAAAAGTGGTAATTGTGCAGACATTTTTTTTGCGCAATTTACATCCAAGGGTTACCAAGTATTTTTTTTGCAGTTTTACTTAGTAATTTGAAAAGTTCTTTTCACCCCAAAGAAGAAATTTTGCCCGTAGCATAAATTTATATCCAAGGTTTAAATTCAAGTTTTTTTTTTGTTGTGTTCCCTAAAATCACGCCCTTTTAACACGCTACAAAAATGGTTTAAATTTTTGGCAGCACATTTCTTTTGCGCAATTTTCATCCAGGGTTAATAAGTATTTTTCTGCAGTTGTACTTAGTAAAAAAAAACGTTTTTTTTCACCGCCAAAAAAAATTTTTTCCCGTGCATAATTTTATCCCAAGGTTTAAAAAACCAGTTTTTCTGTTATTGTTTTCCTTTAAAAAACACGCTGTTTTTTAAAAATACAAAGCGGTAATTGTTGACAGCACATTTTTTTTTTGCGAAATTACATCCAAGGTTTACCCAATTTTTTTTCTGCAGTTTACTTTAAAAGAAAGTTCTTTTTCCCACCAAAGAAAAATTTTGCCCGTAGTAATTCATTTTCGAAAAGGGGTTTAATTACAAGTTTTTTTTGTTGTTGTGTTCCCTAAAAAAAACACGCCGTTTTAAAAAGTACAAAGCGGAAAATTTTTGGCGCACTTTCTTTTGGCAAATTTACATCCAAGGGTTAACTAAGTATTTTTCTGCGTTTTATTGTAAAAGAAAAAGTTCTTTTTTACCCCCAAAAAATAAATTTTTGCCCGTAGCATAATTATATCCCAAAGGTTAATTACAAGTTTTTCTGTTATTGTGTTCCGTAAAATACACGCTGTTTTAAACCCCTACAAAGCTGTAATTGTTGACGCACTTTCTTTTTCGCAAATTTTCTCCAAAGGGGTTTAAAAGTATTTTTCTGCAGTTGTATAGTAAAAGAAAAGTTCTTTTTCGCCGCCAAAGAAGAAAAATTTTTCTGTGCATAATTATTCCCAAGTTAATTAAGCCCGTTTGTGCTTTTATGTTCAGGAAAATAACAGTGTTTTTAAACGGGGACATATGTAAATTTTTTCCCGCCCATTTGTGGAGGCAATTTATCCCAAGGGGTTTCCCCGTTGTTTGGATTATTTTTGGGTAAATACAGGATGTGTATTTATCATATACAATATCTCATCAAACAGTGTTGTACATTTTAGAACAAACAGTATTAGACGGGGGTGGCAGGCTCTTTCCCTTGCGAGTGGCAGAGGCACAAACATTCTGGAGAGGCCCCGGTGCAGCACAGAAGGGGAGTCGGAGCAGGGGTCACTCCGGGGGAGGCCAGAATGACTCTGTCATCTAGCGGGCCCTGTTTGTTCACAACCCAATGGTTCTTGATTGGTTGACTGGTCAACACTTCCCCAGATGACATTGAAAACCCCAGCCAGAGTCGGTGGGAACTCAGACACAACCTTAGTAGGCATGACCCCAAAAGGGGTAAGCGGCCCCCACCTGTTTAACCCAACCCCTGTCCCTCCGTTCCCCCAGCCAAGATGTACTATGTGGTCTGGGCTCGCCACTTATAGGAGGATGAACAATTTGAGGAGGGGGCCCCAGTACTTGGCAGTGAAGAAATGGGGCCCAAAACCCGCTTCTTTCGTAGGCGGCAAGGTTAGTTGTGGAGAGTGGCTGGGAGGTCATTTGTGGGGGTAGCCCTGCAACCAAGGGGCGTTGATGGACAGCAGTGATATGAAAAAACAAATTTATGTGATGTAGCCGCGCCTTGGGAGCCGGGTGAGGCAAGGGCCTTCATCATCGTCAGGGGAAAAGGGGGTCAGCTTGGGTCAGGCAGCGGCGCAGGGCAGCAAGTGGGTTGTGTGGCCCTGAGTCGCAGGGGGGAGCAATGTGCGATCGGGCGCCAAGTGGCCACGGGTAGAAAACCCGTTTGCAGGTCCAAAAAGAGCAGCACGGGAAAAGGGCCGGGGGGCAGTATCAAAACCGAACTCGGCGGGTGTGGAAGTTCTTTGCAAACACCGGGGAGCGAATATGGATATATGTAGAATTTGGGGGTGTTAAGGTGGCCCGGGGCTTTAAAATTGGCACCACGGGCCCCCGGGGGTCAAACATGCATCTCCTTCCCGGGGGCTGGGAGAACTGGCTCAGATGTGGGGATCCTGCCGCTGCAGCAATGCGCGCAGCGCCCCAGTGGCACCTTCCTTGCAGCCAGTCAAGGCTCCACCACCTCTGCAGAAGGGAGCTGCTTCTCTTTGCCACCATCTCCCAGTCCAGATGCTCCTGCTCCTCACTACTCATGGCGCCAGCAGTCGTTTAGCGAGGCGATTGCAATGAGACAACCGTATGTGTTCAACCATCCTAAGGTGCAGAAGCTGACCGAGCTCCTTTCCAAGTTGTTGGTACTGCAGTCCCTCCCTTTCCAAATGGTGGACTCTGCACCGTTCAGAGAACTAATGGTTTGTGCCGAGTCGAGATGGAAAGTTCCAAGCCGTAATTTCTTTTCCAAAAAGGCAGTATCAGCAGTCCTTGAGCTTATCGTTTTGTTCCAAGGTGCATGGCAGCGCGGGCGCCTGGAGCTGTAACTACAGTCAGGGCCAGTACATGTCCTTTACGACCCACTGGGTGAATGTGCTTCCTGCCCAGGCACACCAACAACTTGGACAGGAGACGCCGCTTTCTCCTCCACGTTGTCAAACTGCGGCTCCTGCGCCAATGTCCGCCTCCTCCTACTCCACCACCACCACCATCTCAGCCTCCTCAAGTACTGCTCCATCATACCACATGTGTAGGGCACAGCGGTGTCACGCAGTTCTACACCTGGCTTGCCTCGGCGAACGAAGTCACACAGGGGAGGAACTGCTCCGCGTCATGCAGCAAGACATCGATGTGTGGCTTTCTCCGTGCCAACTGCAAATCGGAACCATGGGGACGGACAATGGGAGGAACATGGTGTCTGCGCTGCACCAAGGAGGGATGGTCCATGCGCACTGCATGGCGCACGTGTTCAATCTGGTTGTGTAAAGGTTCCTGAAGTCTTCCACCGATCTTCAGAAGATTCTGAAAGTGGCCAGGAAACTGTGCATGTACTTCATCCATTCCTACAAAGCCAGGAACACCCTCCTCGAGTTGCAGCGACAGAATGGCCTCCCCCAACACACTCTGATATGCGTTGTTTCCACCTGTTGGAATTCCAGTCTGCACATATTGGACTGACTGTATGAACAAAGAAAGGCCATTAACGATTTTTTGATGATCCAGGCGGACAGGAGTACTCCCCTGTGTAACTTTGATGTCAGCCAGTGGCAGCTCATGCGTGACACCTGCCGTTTGCTGAGGCCATTCAAGGAGGCGACGTTATTTGTCAGTCGCCAGGACTACGGGATGAATAACGTCATTCCACTGCTTCATGTCCTGGAACAGATGCTGAAAAATCTGTCTGGGCAGGGGACTGGAGACGTGGTGACTACATCTCGTGGCCACATGAGTCCGGTGGGGACTGAACTGGAGGAGGAGGAGGAGGAGGAGGACATTGGAGCAGAAGCATTGTCTGGTGAAATGAGTGGATTTTCTACCCAGGTGACAAGAGAGGAGGAGCAGGAGCAGCTGGAGGAGGTAGATGGAGATGAGGAAGACAAGGCAGATGACCCGCAAGCACCGTGGCAGTATACAGTGGAGATGGAGGCAGGGAGCCTCTCGGAGTCACTTGTGCAGATGGCCCGCAGCATGCTGATTTGCCTGGCTAGTGACAGCCGAATAGTCACCATCCGGCAGAGGGATGACTTCTGGCTCTCCACCCTATTGGACCCTCGCTACCGGTCCAAAATGGGAGCCTTTTTCCCAGCTGCTGAGAGGGAGGACAAACTCAAATACTATAGGGAAATCCTCCATAGTCAGTTGGCCTCTGCCTATGTGTGACATCGTCCCTCCTCTGACATGTCTGACCGGGGGGGTTCTTCAGCGCTCACGTACTACTGCCGCGGCTGCTGAGGGAAGGTGGGGGGGTAGGAGCAGTACCAGCTCCATCATGCTGTCACCCGTCTGATGCCACACATCTGCTGACAGTTTCTCCATCTGCTACTAACCATCTTTACCGGGAACTGGTATTGCCACCCACCTCCACACTCTGTCATTGTGCCACTCTATGACCTCATGCTGCTTCTGCAGTTGCCGTGACCTACAGACTTTGTCATTGTGCCCTCCTGACCAGCTTGCTCCTGCCGTCACCTCAACTCTGTCATTGTGCCACTCTGTGGCCTACTCCTGTTTTTGCCACCTCCAGAATGTCATTGTGCCACTGTCTGACCTCATGCTGCTGCTGTGGCTGCTGCCGTGACCTTAACACTGTTATTGTGCCACCCCTGACTCATGCTTGCTCCTGCGTACCTCCACACTCTGCATTTTGCACTCTGTGCTACTCCTGTTTTTGCACAAACCTTTTACAGAAAATTGTCATTGTGCCACTGTCTGACCTCATGCTGCTGTTGTTTCTCCTGCCGTGACCTACACACTCTGTCATTGTTCCACTCTGTGTCCTACTCCTGTTTTTGCAACCTCCAGAATTTCATTGTGCCACTGTCTGACCTCATGCTGCTGCTGTGGTTGCTGCCGTAACCTACACAATCTGTCATTGTGCCACTCTGTGGCCTACTCCTGTTTTTGCCACCTCCAGAATGTCATTGTGCCACTGTCTGACCTCATCTCTGCTTGGCTGGCCTGTGGTTGGCATCCTGTTTTCACCTCCGATCGGACCACACCCCCGTGACCTACACACTCTGTCATTGTGCTACTGTCTGAACTCATGCTGCTGCTGTGGCTGCTGCCGTGACCTACACACTCTGTCATTGTGCCACTGTCTGACCTCATGCTGCTGCTGTGGCTGCTGCCCTGACCTACACACTCTGTCATTGTGCCACTGTCTGACCTCAAGCTGCTGCTGGGGCTGCTGCTGTGACCTACACACTGTGTCATTGTGCCGCTCTGTGGCCTACTCCTGTTTTTGACACCTCCAGAATGTCATTGTGCCACTGTCTGACCGCATGCTGCTGCTGTGGCTGCTGCCGTGACCTACACACTCTGTCATTGTGCCACTGTCTGACCTCATGCTGCTGCTGGGGCTGCTGCTGTGACCTACACACTGTGTCATTGTGCCGCTCTGTGGCCTACTCCTGTTTTTGACACCTCCAGAATGTCATTGTGCCACTGTCTGACCTCATGCTGCTGTTGTTTCTGCTTTCCGTGACCTACACACTCTGTCATTGTGCCACTCGTTGCCTACTGCTTGTTTTTGCCACCTACACGATTTTCATTGTGCCACCCGTCTCCTCATCCTGTTGTTTGCCAACCTCACACTCTGTCATTGTGCCACTGTCTGACTCATGCTGCTGTTGGCTCCTGCCGTGACCTACACACTCTGTCATTGTTCCACCCGTGTCTACCTTTTCCATGATGCTTTTTGTTTCTCTGCTGCTGCCGTGACTTACACACTGTGTCATTGTGCCACTCTGTGGCCTACTCCTGTTTTTGCCACCTCCAGAATGTCATTGTGCCACTGTCTGACCTCATGCTGCTGCTGTGGCTGCTGCCGTGACTTACACACTGTGTCATTGTGCCACTCTGTGGCCTACTCCTGTTTTTGCAACCTCCAGAATTTCATTGTGCCACTCTCTGACCTCATGCTGCTGTGGCTGCGGCAGTCACCTCCACACTCTGTCACTGATGTTGCCACCTGAGCCCTCAGCTTGTTTTTTTCCAGCTTTCACTGCCACGACTTTATCAGGCTTCATTCCCGCTTCAGTTTTTTGTTCAGTTTTGTCCTCTTAAGTGCCCAGGGAATTTTATAGTGAAGCGATTCTAAGAGCGGCGGCAGTCATATGCGTGTCATACTAAAACACAACATTGTATGAAGACCAAAACCAATCCCTCTGCATTTTTAAGCTTGGCCAACGTTCTACGTCCCCCTACAAGCCTTGCACCCTGGAAATAGTTTTTTTTTTTTTAACACAATTTGTCCCGAAGAATTCAGACCGAAACTAATTTTGTCAAAAATTCGGAAATCCCCAAATAATTTTTTGGGAAAAATTTGGGCCCATCTCTAACAAAATTTCGGGGAGTTGATAAAAAAGAATAATTCAAAAAAAATCCCAAATTAATTAAAACTATTCTTTAAAAATTACTATGCAAAACTTTTGAAGAAAGGAAAGAATTGGATTTTTGATGGTGACACATTTTTGGGGGGGTATTCTTTTCTACCTGGACAGGAAGAGATAGAATTTTTGAAAGCCCTGATTTAAGAAGAAAAAAAAAATTAGTCAATTAAGAAATTACAAAAGGGGGAAAGGGATGGCCCCGTGGGTTCCCCGGGGGAATTTTGTGTTATTGGGGAGAAAAAAATTTCCCCAACACTAAGTGAGGTTTTAAAAAAAATTATGCCCCCAAAAAGGTAAAGATATCCGTTAATAAGCCCAATTTAAAATTTTTCAAAAACCCAATAAAAAACCCATTGTTCCAGGTTCTTACCGCCCAATATCATGATCAATCAGGATGTCAAAATTTTTCAAAAATTTGGGGAACAGCTATCAATTTTTCTGCCTAAATTGATAGAACCAAACCAATGTGGAATTTGTCAAGGGAAGGTCAGCGGTGGAACAATGAAAGGTTTTTCCAGAAAAGATGCAATAGAAAGGAAGGGTCTAAATCTCAGGGCTTTTGGCTGTCGATGCGGGAAAAAAAAGTTTTTTTCATGGTAAAAAGGGAAAAAATGGCTAAATTCAGTTTTGGAAGCTGGGTTTTTAAAGGAGATTTCAGAAGTTTTGTTGCAGAAATTTATCAAAATCCTAGGCTAAGGTTTATACCCCAGGCTTTTTATCAGATACAATTACCTAAGAAAAGCCACCGACAGGGATGCCCCTTGTCACCCCCGTTTTTTAAAATACTTTGAACCCGTAAACAAATGTTGTAAAAGGAAATTTATATACCGGAAAAAAAAGTTGGGGGGGAAAGGTGAAATTATATTTTTTTGCAGAGATTGCTGATTTTTTTGGAGTCTCCCACACATTTACAGAAAGTTTAAGTAAACTGAGTGAAATGGGGAAAATCTCTGGTTTCAAAATTAATATTTTAAAAAGTCAAACTACCCCCACAGGTCATTTAAAAAAAGACATTTAAAGAACTAAGACTTAGGTACAAATTTTTAATCCGCTTAAAAACATATTTGGTTTTAAAAATTTTGGGAAAAAAATTCTTTAAAAACCCTGTTTAATTAAATTATGACCCCCTTTTTCCCCAAGATTTCCGGGGAAATTAGATAGGTGGCAAAATTTTCCACTTTCTCTTTTTGGTAGGGGCCCCCTAATAAAAAAGGGAGTTTTGCAGGTTATTGAAACCCGATCCAGACCTTGCCAATTTTGTTGTAAAAACGAAGATATTAAGAAGTTATTTTACAGCTTTCAAAAGGTTTTCTCTGGAAAAAAAAAAGGGCCCCAGAGTGGCATTGTTTAAACTGTTATGCCAAAAGGATATGGGTGGATATGGGAAATTTTTTAAATTAAGGGGAAAGAAGAATAAAATTAAATTGAAAGATTTTTTTAGGGATAAAGGAACGCTTTCTAAACAGGGGCAAGAAATTAAAGAAAAGTACGATTTTCCAGAAAGACAATTTTTCCCAATATTTGGGCAAATAAAACACTTTTGAAAATACCCAAAGGTTTTAGATATAGAAAAAGGCAGAAGGAGTTGAAAAAATTTGATGGTTAAGGGGTTTTCAAGTTCATCGGGGTAAATCTGTGGTAAATTATATGACGGGGAAAAAGGATGGGAGGTTGGGGTTTTAAAATTGCGCATAAAGAAAATTCCCACCCCTTTAAATCCCATACAAAAATGCTCCCCCCCAAACTTCTTAATGCATGCTTAAAATGTGGTTTGGATAAGACAAATTTTAATACTTTTGGAGGTGCCCTAAATTAAAAAATTTAGGGGAAAAAGATGTACGTGAGTTAATACAGAAAATTTGGAAAGTGCAGATGAAAAAGACCCTTTGGCAACGGGGGTTTTTTGGTAGCTCCCGAGTTGGTCAGGAACCCTGAATTCTGTCTGGAAATAAAGGTCTACATATTAACCCCTTTTTGGAAACTAAAAAGTGTTTTTTAAAACCCCGGTTGCAAGAAAGGGGGTCAGATATGGGGGAAGGTTTTCGAACAAATTTAGAGGAAAAAATTCTTCCCTTTATAATTGGGGGGTTTTGAAAAATCAAAGGGAATCAATTAAAAAAAATTTTTTTTAAAAATGGAGGGAAATTTTTTGGAAATTTTCCCCACCCACCGGAGTTGACCCAAAATTAAAAACCTTTTGGAAAATTTTTCTTATTATTAAAGAAAAAACCAATGGGAAAAATTTGAAATAAAAAATAGTGGTTGGAAGAAGAAATGTGGGATTTACGATTTTTTTTTCTCCCCTTTTCCCCTTTTGGCCAGTTGGTATATTAGTTGGAGTTTTTCTATTAGCACAATTTGTGGGAAATTAGAAAAAAGCCAAAAAAAAGGGCTAAAAGGTTTTTCAAGTTTTTTTTAATTTCAGTTTTTTAATGGGTTTTTTTCCCTTTTTTTTTGAAATTTACAGTTTAAAAAATTTTTTTAAAAAAAGGAATTTTCCAAATTTTTTCATTTCAAAGAGTACGGTTTTTTTGTGTTTTTCAAAATTTGTTACTATTTAGAATGTATGACATTTTCTTTGTAAAAAGTGTCTTGCAAATAAAAAATAGTTTTAAAAAAAATTTTCCCTTTTTGGGGGACTCAGAAAACAATTTTTCACAAAAAAAAATTATTTGGAATAAGAAATTTTTCAATTTCGCCCTTTTTTATTGGTGTCTTTTTTCAGTGGCCTGACCCCCAAAAAACCCGGGAAAAATGACCTTATTTGCAATAAGAATAAAATTATCAGAAGAAAAGAAAAAATTTGAATTTAAAATTTTTTTTCAACAGGGCCCTTGATTTTTTTTAAAGGGGGATGTGTACTTCACAAATTCCCCGAAAAAAAAAAGG
>JAODAL010058284.1:0-22176 GCA_025379985.1 Phyllomedusa bahiana
CTCAGCGAAACTTTCTCTTTGTTTACAAAGACAATTTCTTTTAGCGTGAAAATTAGAATTTGGGTAGATTAAGATTTTCATTTTTTAGTTATTAGGCTGAAAATTTTTTAAAGGAGCACAGGTTACACCCAGGTGGGGGGGGGGGGAAAGGGGGGGGGGGGGGCAAACACAGGAAGACAGCGGGCAGCAGGCGGGTTTTTTGAAAGGGAGTGGATAATTTTGAGCCCAGACTCGCTTTTGCCCCTGCATTGAAGTTTTTATTAAATTTTTGGAGTTTTTTGAATATTGGCTTAAGTGCACCTTATTTATTTGGATACAGATCTTTTTGAACGCGGGTTTTTATTTGAAGGTGCAAAACTCACCTTTTTTTATTAAAACACTTTTTAAATTTAGGGTTTTTTTTCACTTTGGCCAGCTCAGTTTTGTTTTTTAAATAGGTACAAATTTTCTAGTCACTGCAGGTGTATTTTGGGTGCAAACAGGGGGTGACGAGGGGTAGGCCAAGGGGCGATAGCCTAGGGGCCCCTCTCCCAGGAAGAAAGGGGCGCAAAAACTATGTGTAAACATGACTCGCCCCAGCGCCCGGCAAAAGCACGCAGTCTGACCTTCTCTCCCTACTCTCCCCCTCCCACGTGCCCCCTATCTCTTTTTGCAGGAGAAAATTATTTTCCCCGAGACTTGTGAGCAGGGGGAAAGGAAAGTGGAGCTTGTACTCGCACAGACTTCAAAGGTAGAGGAACTGCTCCCAAAGTCTTACAGTTGACTGAAATCACTAGTGGGAGAGAGTTCCCCTTCACGGCGAGAGGGCTTCATTGTGTCAAGCGGGGAATATCCGGGGGATTAATGATTGCCCCACTCTCTCTCTTTCTTATACAAACTGTTGATTATTGTAACCCAAGTTGGGAAGTTAACCCCTCATTACTTCCCCAGCTGCTTACCAAATCTCTTTGGGAAGGCAGTGTGGGGGGTTAACCCTTTCTGACTTGGGTTACAATCAATAAACAGTCTGATAAAAGCACGGAGCACCCAGGGAGCTGGACTGAATCCCCCATCCCCATGCCCCAAGGAGGATACTGCTCCCGCCATAAAGGCTGCGCTAAACTGCTTCCCCCTCTGAAGCAAAAAAAAGTGACCCTTTTACAGTTCAAGCACTACTGGAGGTTTTCCCCTCCCTGTGACACACCCCTAAAATTTTTAAGGGGTTTGTTCACACGGGGTTTTCACCGTAAAAAATTCGTTTTTTAAATCGGTTTCGGGACGGACGGGACGGACCCAGAGACGGATCAACAATTAGCAGTGGAAATTTTCACTGCTGGGAATGAGAACACGCAGCGGCGTTCACTGAGAGTCATTCACATAAAGGGTCACCCGCGGTTTTTCCCCCCTGCCCTTCGGCCCATCTTTCAAAAAAAAGACATGCCCTACTTTGAAAGAGGAGCCGACAGGCAGGGGGGGGAAAACTCAGCGGGGGTCTCTCAGGAAGCCCCGCTCTTTCCCCATAGACCGCAGTGAAAAAAAACACTGCTAATTTTTAGATCGTCTCTGGGCCGTCCGTCCGCCCCAAAAAAGATCTGAAACCCATATGAAATATCCAAGCCTGGGGTTTCCCGTTTTTTAGTTATTTAGTTACCTAAAACCAGTTTTAAATACCAAAAGCACACTAAAAAACACAATACATTTTTCCATTGTTCTAAAAGGGGAAATTTTTGCTTGGTTCTATAAACCTGACACATACTTTATGGATTAAAAATTTCCCAATTACAGTAAAAATTAAAAAAAAAAAATCCCGCAAACTTTTTTTTTTTTTTTTCTTGTATGCACAAGGAAAACTAACAGGGGCAGGCTTTAATTAGCCCCCTTTTTTTAACAAAATTACGTTCAAAATGCAGTGAAATCCATAAGGAAAAAAAAGGAAAAAATACATAAATCGAGGTTGTCCCCTGATTTTGCCATGCATTACACATTATTTTTCCGAAAACAAACCAATCTAATAAAATGGCTCTTGTATTTTTCCCTCCCCGCCTTCCAAAAAATTTTTTAATTTTTCCACCTACATAAAACTGAGGGCTTTTTTTTTTGCGGAACAAGAGTCACAGGGGTTTTCGGGGTTTTTTTTTTTTTCAACATTATTTGGGATAAAAAATGTTTTATTTTTGTGCAGGGTTTACGCAACTCCGACAATACCAAAAATTTGGGGTTTTCTCCATATCTTAGACCCTAAAAAAACAAACTTCCTCATTAAATTTTCAGCCCAAAATTATTTTTTTTCCCCATGTGGACTTTTGGGGGGGGCATTTTTTGCGGCTTAGTGTATTTTTTTTGGCCCATTTTGGGAACATGTGATTTTCTTTTAATTTCAGGGGGTGTAAAAAAACCGAACCCCAAATTTTAGCAATTTAAAATTTTTTTTTAATTGTATGTAAAATGTCAAAAGTGGGGTTTTTTAAATTTTAATATTTTTTCTAAAAATACGGGGGGAGAGGGCGAGGGGGCGCCATTTACCCTTTTGGGCCTGGCCCCAAAAAATTCTTTTTCCCGGCCTGGGTGCAAAAACCACGTTTTTTTCCCCTCCCAAAATTTTAAATTACGTTTTTTACTTGACCAGCCCAGCTGTGTTCAAAGACCCTTTTTTATTAAAATAGGATACAGAACTTTTTTTACCCCACTCAGGTGATTTATAGGGCAAAAACCATGTTTTATTATCCGTACACATTAAATTGGGTTTTATTTCCCTTTTGGCCGGGCCCATTTTTTTTAAAAAAGACCCATCTTGTACGGAAATTTACCATACAGAAATTTGCTATAATTGCGTTTATTTATGGGTGCAAAAACCCACCTTTTTTTTTAACATACACAATTTAATTCCGTGTTTTTCATTTGGACAGCCCCATTTTTCAAAACCCCTTTGTACTCACATAGGAACAGAACTTTTCTAGAAACGCAGGTGATTTATAGGTGCAAAAACCACCGTTTTTTATCCGTAAATTTTTAAAATATCTGTATTTACCGGGTGCGGCCCTAGTTTTTTTAAAAATAGCCACGTTGTACAAACAATTTGATAAAAATTTTTTTCTAGCAACTGTTCCTTTTGTCTTTGCGAAAAAAACGCAATTTCTCACCCGGAAAACTTCTGAATAGTTTATTGTGCCGTTGAATTCATTTGGCGCACTTGTATGATATTTTTTTGAAAACTTCTTTTCCTAGTCCTATGGGCAGTTGTAAACCCCTGGGACTGGGGAAGAACATTGTTGATTTTGTCTTACAGTTTTTCCCACCAACTGCTTTCACAGGATTCGCTAAAAACATTTCAGTTTTTTTAACCCCTAGTTGGCTGTGGGAAAATTAAGGTTTTTAAGAATAGCGTGTTTTGCCGTCTTTTAAAAAGAGATTTAAAAACTGTTTCCAACCTATTAAATTTTTATCTTTTGAAAATGGAGCGAAATGCAGGGGGTAAGCGACAAAGGGGGGGGTAGAACAGGAGGAAAGGGTACGAGAGAAGGTGCTCCTTCCAGGCTGGCAACAACACGCTGCCAGCGGACGTGGGTTGGCGGGACCTTCACCTGTCATCGCTTCAGGGCCTGTGAATCTCAGAACGAACAGCGTCCCCAAATCTTTTATTCGGAAATGCAACCTGAACCAGCAGTCTTACCCCCTCGTCCTCCCTCACGGCCACAAATGTCGTTACAGCATCATCACCCCGCCAAACAAAAGGATGTTAAAAGATAAAAGGGGCAAAGAGGAGATTTTGTCTGCTCTCACCCCCATTTACGACCCATAGAGGAGGAGAAGAAGCCAGTTTAATCGGCAAAAACCCCGGGGGGGTCGGCAACCCCTTTGAAGTGCCTCTTTTTGAGCCCGCAGCCCTGGATGCAGAATTCAGGACACCAAGTCACCTGTGTTGATGATGTGATGATGCATTGCGGATCCAACGTGATCTTTTCAGGAGTTTTTGTTTTGCGAGCGCTTCATCATGGAGAGGAGGAAGACGATGGGTATGCAGCGGGTCCCGCCCAAAAAGGGAGAGGGGGGCGCGAAGCCCACTGAGATGTTCCGCAGCCACGATCAGCGGAAACACCGCCCTGCTTATCGCCGTCGAAAAAAAGGTCCAGGACCTCCAACCCTGACCTTTTTTTGAGCGCCTTGATTCACCCGCGAGTCATATGCCCCTTTCCCGAAACGCACAAAAGGGGGCAAAAATCTTAGGTTTTTAAAACCACCCCCAAACATTCTTCACATGCAGCAATCATATTTAAATGGAGGAAACATTTGGGCCAAAAAAAGGCAACACCGATCCCGGCTTCCAAACCCACTGTCACCCCCCCTCCCTCTGCCCCCGCCCCCCTCCCCTCCGCCCCAAAAGCGTTCCTAAGTCCCCATGTTCTCAGAGTCATATCAGGGATCACCCCTCGCTTTAGCCCCACCGTCGCCCGAGTACCACCAGCACCACCCAAGACCCATCCTACCCATTCTCCTTCCCCATTTTGACCCCTGCAGCCGTACGCGGCCATCTGCAGCCCCCCTTCTGTCTTCCGTTGGGAGTAGAAGAACACTTTAACCCCCAAACCATCCCAAACCAAAAGCCTGATGTCGGCATTGCCAGGTTTTTGGGCCTTGGGGAAATTTTTGCCTTTCCATTGGTGGACCAATGGGTTTCCCGCCACATATGGCCCTTTTCCCTCCCCCAATACCAGATGCCGAGGGGCATTTCTTTTTTCCAGAAAAGCCCCCCGCCCTGGCCAGCCCGTGTCATCAAAAATTTTCAAGCACGTTGTCTGCTTTGTGCCGGGAAAAAGTCCACTGACCACTGACACTGGAAGAAAGCACGGCCAAGGCCGCTTATCCTGTGACAGCTCCAGGGGAGCGGGGTGGATTTCTGGTGGTGACGGGGGGCTCTAAAGGCTTGGGGCGAGCCTCTTCAAAACCGCAGGAGGGGGCCCGGGTTCTTTCCCCCCAAGCCTCGGGCATCACGGGCCCCCGAAACGGGCGGGTTTTTAAAAAATTAAATCTTCTTGGAGCCCGTCCACACACAGTCGGGAGCCTGAGGCTCCCGAAACGAACCAGGCTGGCTGGGTGACAAAACCTTGTGCCAGGCAAGGGGTTGCGATAAAGTCAAATCGGGGCCCCCCCCCTTTAAATGGGTACTGGAGCACTTTCCCCTTTCTTGGGATATGTCCTGAAACCCGTCCCTTCCAGAAAATTTTTTAAAAACTACCCGGGGTCTGGACTGCCTGCTGAGGAAGGCTCGAGTCTGAGTTCGCCTTCCCCCGTTTTGCCCCTGCTTCATCCCCCTGGCTGCGTTGCAACATCGCTCGGCCTCCCCGTCAACCCTCTCATTGTTGATGTGGCAACACCCGGAATTCCCCCTCCACATCTCCACGATTTTGTGGGGGAAACCAATGCCCTTACCAGTACGAAAGTGACACAGGCCTGACAAGCGCGGTGCGGACCCGGGGGTTTGAGCCACCGAAGGGGGAGGCAGTGAAAGAGCTCTCACCATCCTTGCCCTTTTGAAGAAGCCACCAAAAAGGTCAGTGGGGGGCAAAAGCCCTGCAGAAGCATTGGGGTGAACTTATTCTGGAACATCGTTGGACACTCTGAAACATCAGGGGGGCCCCCCCAGCGACGGAGGGAGGAGACGGGTACAGAGCGAAAACGGAGCCTTTCTTCCCGTCAAATCCACAAGGGCCGACAGTTTCACAATTTTATTGGTCTTCATTAGGGGTGGTTCGGGGGGCCCGGTAGTGCGGGCGGGGCATCAGCCTCAGGGTGATCATCGAGGCAAGTCAGGGTGTGTTGAAGCTGGCGGGAGGAAGTGGAGGAGGAGGAGGGGTATTTCCCCAACCGACGTTACCGACTCCCTGCCTTGGAAAGGGTTGGGGCGAAATTTGAGGCGGGGGAGGAAGATAAGGAAGATCGTTTGCTAGGCCCCCCGACCCGAGGCTTTGGGAAATCAAAGGGTCCATCTCTCACATGGAGGGCTTGGGGTGCCCATTTCCCCAAAATGACCTGCATTAAGGCCATCAAAAAAGAACAACATTTTTGGGTGGGCCCCCCTCCTGGATTCCCGGTACAAAACAAAAAATCAGACTTTCCTTCCACCCACCCCAAAAAAGGGTAAAATGCAGGGAAATGGGGACCTTTCTTTGGATCAACTGGAGACACTGTTTCGTCGCAACAAGGTTTTCAAATTTTACAGTGGAACAAGTCAGCGACGTGACAGCATAAGTGTTAAGAACCGCAGCAGCAGGCGATTGCAGAAAACCAATGGGTGACCCCCTGGCGATCTTTAAAATTTCCACCTCACCAAGATGTAATGCAGGGCAAACTTTCAACACACAGGAACCCGCTTAAGTCATGGGGCCGACTATCGCTCTCAACACCGATGTTTTTGGATTTTTTCCGACCCAAACGACTTTTGGGGATCCAAAATGGTGAATGGCCCAGCGAGCTCGCCACACCATAGAGGTGTTGTCCCCTGCCCAGCAGCCACGTCATATCTGAGCGGACCTTAGCACATGGGGGAGTCAACAGATATGTTGTGGCCCCAATTGCCGGGTCCCCCGATTATTGCCGGTTTTACTTCACATTCCTCTTCAAAAAGAAATGGGCCTCTTGAAAAATGTTTTTTTTTTAAAAGAATTTTCTTACTGCAAATTTTTTTTTTTTCCGTTCCCAAAAGATCATTTTGCTGGTTTTGCTGGGAAGTCATATTTATCATTTTTTGGGGTCAAGTTGCTGTGAGATACAGCTATAATCATGGTCCTTTGGAACAGAAATGTGGGTTCTAAGTGGCATTTTCCCTCACAATTTTTAATATGGCGAGAATCTATTTTAATTTTTTTGGGGGGCATGTTCGGAGATACAGCTATAATCTGGGCCTTTTAAAAGAAATGTGGCTTTTTAAGTGGGATTTTTCCCCTCACAATTTTTAACATGGCTGAGAATCAAAAATTTTTTTAATTTTTTTAGTCATGCTGCTTTGAAATGCAGCATTCTACAGGTCCTACAAAAAAAAATTTTTTTAACAGAATTGTTCTTCACAATTGTCAAAAATGGCTCAAAAGGGCATGTTTTGAATTTTGGGGGGGCATTTTTTCTGTGAAAAGCAGCTTACTTTCGGTCCTATTTTAAAAAAAGTGGTTTCTAAAAGAATTTGTTCTTCACAAAATTTTCAAAAGTGGCTCAAGGGGGAGGGCTGTCAAAAACAGGAATTGGGAGGACACTGTTAAAAAGGACACATATTGCAAAAAAGAATTGTTTTTTAAAATCTTTAAAATAGCTAGCAATTCCCGAAGGAACAAACCCATTTAATACAATTTAAAAAAAGAGAAACAAAGACATGGTGGTTCCACCATTTTTTAAATGGTTTTCTGAATTAAAAATACAAAAAACTTGCATAACAAAAAAGTGATACAAAAATTCCTCTGAATTGTACAAGGGGGGTACAGGGAAAAACTTGAACAGATGTAGGTTTTCCCCCGGACAGGTTTGCAAGTCCCTTCAACTAAAATGGTGGTTGAAAGATCTTTTTCCGGGAGTTTTAAAAAAACTGGGGATCATCAGGTTTGGGGCTCTGCGTGGGCCCAGGCAGGTAAAGTCAATGTCCCTTCAACAAAAATGGGTGGTTCAAAGACCCTTTTTTCCGGCACCTTTAAATTGTGGGTCAGACGGTTTAATGGTCATACTGGGTACAGAACAGGTAAGTCATATGACCTTTTTCAACTAAAAAGGTGGTTGAAAGAAACCATTTTCCGGCACTTTTTTAAACTGGGTTTCGAAGGTTTAATGGTCATATCAGTCCAGGACGGGATAGTCAATTCCATTCAAACAAAAGGTGGTTCAAAGATCCTTTTTCAGGGACTTTTTAATTGTGGGTAGAAGGGTTAAGGGTCATGCTGGGTTTCCCGGACAGAGATAGTCAAGTCCATTCATGTAAAATGATGCTTTAAATAAACTGCCTTCTGGCACTTTTTAATTGTGGGCAGCTTTTTAAGGCCCCTCTGGTGGTACAAAACAGGGATAGTGAAAGGGGCGTACTTTTTTTTTGTGATTTTTTTAAAACCAAGGTGTTGCCTAAAAATGTAACCCACCCCCTTTTCCTGTCGGGATGTTAATTCCACTTCCTCCCGCCCCCGTTTGGGGGATAAGAATGAAAAGGGGTTTTTCCTCTCCATGACGTTAATGGTCTCGGCGATAATCTATTATCGCCCATCGGAAAAACACTTGATAATTCCCCGACTATCGACCCGATGACGATAGTCAACGTAATCGCTCATCACTACTTTAGGGGGTTTAGAAATTCAGTAGTTATTTTTCGTATTTTCAAAAAAATTAGCAAAGTAGATTTTTTTAGGGACCATTCCAATTCTGATGCGGCTTTGAGGGGCCTGCGTGTAAGATACAAACATAAATGACTCCATCAAAGAAACAACACCCCTTAAAGTATTTAAAACAGTGTTTAGGAAGTTTGTTAACCCATTAGGTATTTCACAGAAATTAAAGTAAATTGGAGGTGAAATTTCACAGATTTTCAATTTATATCCATTATTCACTGGAACACAGTAGATATGACCAGGTAAATGAAACTCAAAATCCATTCCACAGATTCTGCCATTTTAGAGATATCTAATATGTGGCCCTAGTGCACTATTTGGATCAACCACAAGCCTCAGCGTAGGAGGAGCAGCTACTGGACTTTGGGGTCTCATTTTCAGTATGATTTTATTTAGGTGACATTACAGGTTTGTGGACACCCTAAAGTGCTAAAACTTAAACACCCCAAAAAAGATCCCAAATTGGAAACTACACCCCAAAAGGAATATACCCAGGGGTGTAAGTGATCATATTGACCCCACTGGAGATTCACTAATTTTTTTAGCGTTGGGCTGTGAAAATAAAAAAAAAATTCCAACAATCTGCAATTTTAGCTGAAAATGTTTAATTTTTACAAGGAATCCTGGAAAAAAAGGCACCCCAAATTTGTTATGCAATTTCTTCCAAGTTCAGCAGTACCCTATACTTGGGTGTAAACTGCTGCTTGGGCACATGGCAGGGCATACAAGGGAGGGAGTGCTATTTAGCTTTTGGAATGCAGATTTTGGTGGGTGCCATGTCCCATTTGCAAAGCACCAAAGCAGCGGTACAGGTGAAACCTTTCAGATGTCACCGCATTTTGCATTGAACACCCCTCATGGATCTCATCTAGGGGTGTATTATGCATTTTGGGCGCACAGGTGTTTTGCAGTATTTTTAGCATTGGGCCATGAAAATGGGGGGGGGGGGGGGACCAGTTCCGCCATTGTGTTTTAGGTTTCATTTTTACAGTAGAGCAGCAACTTTTCAGAGGATTGACCTCCTTTCTCAATAGGTTTCTCAATAACTGATTACAGTGCAGTTACATCTTGTGACTCAGATGTGATGTTTTTCTGACGAGTTGTTTACTTTCCCTTTTCTTCTGCATGTGGTCCAGGTCACCATGATGAATTCTCCCGGTCACCACTTGTCCCTGCAGATGTGGATACAAATATCTTAGAATCTTCACTTTTCCATTACCTCCCTCACTCACAAACTTCCCAGGGCTTAGAGGCAAAGTCTCTTAGAGTGGTTGGGAGGAACAGAGTATTAAACACCTGGAAATTGAAATACAGCTATAGTCTGTATCCCTTAGATTCATATTACCAGGTAGGGGCTTTAGGTGGGTAGGTTGGCCCCAAATAGCTAGTTAGTCACCTTTTGTGGGATTGATTTTGTAGCAGTATGATGGTGATATTTATGGTGAGGTATTTGTTCCTTGTATTATCTAGTAACTGCATGACTATTATTAACAGGTCCCAGTAAATGTTCATGTCGAGGGTGAGACTGGCAGCGGGGGGCATTGCTATGGGGCCCATCTTTCCATTGTCACTCCCTTTTACAGTGATTTCTGCTGTGAGAACAACAAAGCACTGTTTGTGTATATAAATAAATTTATGGCCATCAAGCTTAGAGTTCCTCCACCTAGTAAAATCATCATGAATGCCATATATGTTTTTCTATTTTGTATCATATTTTCGTTCAATCTGATTATTTTTTTGTTCCCTAGTTTCTGCAAAAAGCCATTGATTTTCTTGATGTAATATAAAAGCTGAGCTAAACACTTTAGCCAATGACATTTATACGCCAAAATAAATATTGTACATACTCGAGTATAAGCTGAGTTTTTCAGCACAAAAAATGTGCTGAAAAATCCGACCTCAGCTTATACTCGAATCACTGTCGGCGCTTGGGCGCTGCGATTGCCCGAGCACCGGCAGGGACACTTCAGCTATATGTGGCTCCTCTGGGAGCGCATATGGCTGATTGCCGAGTACAGCAGACAGCCTTTGGGTACTTCCGTGGCCCGGGCACTGTCGGTGGTCTCTTCCCCTGTATGCAACTCCTCCGGAACATATACTGGAGAAGATACCCCTGCAGAGCAGAGAGCGAGCACTCCCTGCTCCACAGTGGACTCCGGGCGGCCGCTGACTGGCGGCTGTCCGGAGTTTCTGGCACAGGCAGCGTGTGTCATCACGCTGCGTGTGCGGCCTGATGACATCACCCGCCTGTGCTGGCAAGAGAAAGGAGTGAAGCACCCGGGGGCGGAGCGGGGAGGAGGCGGAGCGGCGAGGGACCGAGGTGAGTACTGTACTTGTATTTATTTTATTTTTTTTAAATAACCTTGCAGATAACTACCTATGGGGACATGACTGCCTATAACTACCTATGGGAACATGACTTCCTATAACTACCTATGGGGACATGACTCTGCTTTTTGCGACCTATGGGGACATGACTCTGCCTATTGCGACCTATGGGGACATGACTCTGCCTATAGCTAGCTATGGGGACATGACTCTGCCTATAGCTACCTATGGGGACATGACTCTGCCTATAGCTACCTATGGGGACATTACTCTGCCTATATCTACCTATGGGGACATGACTCTGCCTATAGCTACCTATGTGGACATGACTCTGCCTATAACTACATATGGGAACATGACTCTGCCTATAACTACCTATGGGGACATAACTCTGCCTATAACTACCTATGGGGACATAAACCTGCCTATAACTACCTATGGGGACATAAACCTGCCCATAACTACCTATGGGGACATAAACCTGCCTATAAATACTTATGGGGAAATAAACCTGTCTATAACTGCCTATGGGGACATAAACCTGCCTATAACTACCTATGGGGACATATACCTGCCCATGTAATTTTATTGGTATCTTATTTTCTTTTATTATTTACCAGTAGCTACTGCATTTTCCACCCTAGGCTTATACTCGAGTCAATACGTTTTCCCGTTTATTTGTGGCAAAAGTAGGTGCCTCGGCTTATACTCGGGTCGGCTTATCCTCGAGTATATACAGTTAGAGATGGGCCAATTGATTCTAACGAAGTGGAATTTGTTTAGAATTTCAGGAAAACTTCGATTCTGAATGAAGTCGTTTGGGGTACTTCGGGTGAACGAAGTGTGCTTTTGGTTGATAAAATGGCTGCGAGCACATGGCGTTACATGGGGCAAAGCACCTTAGGAGGAAGAAGGGCATAGCCTGCATGACATGTGCAGAGATGAAGCCAATCAGAGACCGGCGGGATTCTGTGACGTCACTATATAAGTCTGGGCGCGACGCTGGGAGCTCACACTGCTCTCACTGTACTGATCAGGGAAGGTGCTGCTGCGGCTGATTGTAATAGCTCTTACTGAAGAACTGATTTTTATACAGCGATTTTTGTGGGGTGTCTCAGCTTGTCTCAGAGACTGCTTCTCTTAATGTTCTATTTCTGATTTTTTGGGGTATTGGATCTGAAGTCCAGTGTGCGTCCAATGCAGCTGCATATACATTTTAATGCTATCTGCTCACAGCACATTGAATATCCAAGGGGGATCTAAGCCAGTTCCTTTTGTATTCATTTAAAGAAACAATACAAATACCACTTCATTTTTGGCTGCTCAATTCTTTTGCGCAATTTACATCCAGGTGTTAATTAAGTGTTGTTTTTCTGCTGTGGTGACTCCAAGAAACCGTCTTTTTCACCGCCAAAAATTACAATTTTCCTGTAGCATAATTCACAAGCGAAGGTTAATTACAATTTTTTCTCTTGTTGTGTAGCGTAGAAAACACGCAATTGTAACACGCTACAAAGCTAGTAGTTTGTGGCTGCTCAATTCTTTTGCGCAATTTACATCCAGGGGTTAATTAAGCTTTGTTTTTCTGCTGTGGTGACTCCAAAAAACCGTCTTTATCACCGCCAAAAAATACAATTTTCCTGTATCATAATTCACAAGCGAAGGTTAATTACAATTTTTTCTCTTGTTGTGTAGCGTAGAAAACATGCCATTGTAACACGCTACAAAGCTCGTAGTTTGTGGTTGCTCAATTGTTTGGCACAATTTACATCCAGGGGTTAATTAAGCGTTGTTTTTCTGCTGTGGTGACAAAAATAAACCGTCTTTTTCACCGCCAAAAATTACAATTTTCCTGTACCATAATTCACAAGCGAAGGTTAATTACAATTTTTTCTCTTGTTGTGTAGCGTAGAAAACACGCCATTGTAACACGCTACAAAGCTAATAGTTTGTGGTGGCTCAATTCTTTGGCACAATTTACATCCAGGGGTTAATTAAGCGTTGTTCTGCTGTTGTACTCAGTAAAAGAAACTTTGTTTTTCACCGCCACAGAAGAAATTCTGTAGCATAATTCATATCCGAAGGTTAATTAAGCCTGTTTGTGCTTTTATATTCAGTAAAATACACAGAGTTTTTAAACGGCACATACAAGTCAATTTTTCCTGCCCATTTGTGGAGCGCAATTTATATCCAAGGGTTACCAAGCTTGTTAGTGGGTTCATTTGGAGTCAAATACAGGGTGTGTATTTATCATATACAGATATCTTCATCAAACAGTGTCTGTACATTTTAGAACAAACAGTATGTCAGACAGAGAGGTGGCAGGCTCTTCACCTGCGAGTGGCAGAAGCACAAACATTCCAGGCCCAGGTCGCAGCACAGTAAGGGGACGTCGCAGCAGGGGTCACTCGGTGAGGCCACAACTGCCGCTGTCATCTAGCGGCCGTGTGTTGTTCAGCAACCCAAGGGTTCTTGATTGGTTGACTAGGTCATCCACTTCCTCCCAGATGACATCTGACAACCCCAGCCAAGAGTCGGTGGGAACGTCAGACACAACCCTTAGTTGGCATGGCCCGGGAGCGGGCCAGCGGCCCTCACCTGTCCTCAACCCACCTCTGTCCCATCCGGTTCCCTCAGCCAGAGATCTACTATGTGGTCTGGGCTCAGCGCCACTATATAGCAAGGATGAACAATTTGAGGAGGGCAGTCAGCAGCTACTTGGCAGCGAAGAAATGGGGCCAATATCCCCTGCTTCTTGCAGTAGGCGGCAAAGTATAGATGTTGAGAGTGGCATGGGAGGTCATGTTGTGAGGGGTCAGCCTCTGCATACCAAGACCGGTGATGAGGACAGCAGTGACGATGAAAAACATATAGATGATGATGTAGCCGACTGCACTTGGGAGCCGGGGGAAGGAAGGGCTTCATCATCGTCAGGAGAAGAGGGCGTCAGCTTGCGCGTCAGGCAGCGGCGCAGCCAGCAAGTGGGTTGTGTGGCCGTGAGTCAACAGGGTAGCAGCAGTGTGAGGTCGGGAGCCAAGCGGCCACGAAAGTAGCGGCACAGGGGCTCAGCGAGGCAGCGGCGGCAGTAGTCACTCAGTGCGGAGCGTTGACAGTAAAATCCGATACTCGGCGGTGTGGCAGTTCTTTGCTAAGACACCGGTGGAGCCGAATATAGGTATATGTAGAATCTGTGGGCAGAAAGTGAAGCGTGGCCAGGGAGCTAACGTTGGCACCACGGCCCTGCGTCAACACATGCAGCGTCACCATCCGGTGGCCTGGGAGAAACGTGGCTCAGATGTGGTGGTCCATCCTGCCGCCGAGCAACAGCACCCAGTGGCATGCATGCCAGTGCAGCCAGTCAAGGCTCCACCACCTCTGCAGAAGGGAGCTGTTTCTCTTTGGCATCATCTCCCAGTCCAGATGCTCCTGCTCCTCGCTACTCATGGCGCCAGCAGTCGTTCAGCGAGGCGATTGCAAAGAGACAATAGTATGCGTCCAACCATCCTAAGGTGCAGCAGCTGACCATGCTCCTGTCCAAGTTGTTGGTACTGCAGTCCCTCCCTTTCTAAATGGTGGACTCTGCACCGTTCATAGAACTAATGGCTTGTGCCGAGCCAAGATGGAGAGTTCCAAGCCGTAATTTCTTTTCCAAAAAGCCAGTACCAGCACTTCATAAATATGAAGAACAGAAGGTGGGCCAGTCCTTGAGCTTATCGGTTTGTTCCAAGGTGCACAGCAGCGCGGACCTCTGGAGCTGTAACTACAGTCAGGGCCAGTACATGTCCTTTACAGCTCACTGGGTGAATGTGCTACCTGCCCAGGCACACCAACAACTTGGACAGGAGACGCCGTTTTCTCCTCCACGTTGTCAAACTGCGGCTCCTGCGCCAATGTCCGCCTCCTCTTCCTCCACCACCACCATCATTTCAGCCTCCACAAGTACCGCTCCATCATACCACATGTGTAGGGCACAGCGGTGTCACGCAGTTCTACACCTGGCTTGCCTCGGCAAACGAAGTCACACAGGGGAGGAACTGCTCCGCGTCATGCAGCAAGAAATCGATGTGTGGCTTTCTCCGGGCCAACTGCAAATCAGAACCATGGTGACGGACAATAGGAGTAACATGGTGTCCGCGCTGCACCGAGGAGGGATGGTCCATGCGCCCTGCATGGCGCACGTGTTCAATATTTTTGTGAAAAGATTCCTGAAGTCTTCCACCGATCTTCAGAAGATTCTGAAAATGGCCAGGAAACTGTGCATGCACTTCATCCATTCCTACAAAGTCAGGAACATCCTCCTCGAGTTGCAGCGGCAGAACGGCCTCCCCCAACACACTCTAATATGCGATGTATCCACCCGTTGGAATTCCAGCCTGCACATGTTGGACCGACTGTATGAACAGAGAAAGGTCATTAACGATTTTTTGATGATCCAGGCAGACAGTAGTACTCCCCTGTGTAACTTTGATGTCAGCCAGTGGCAGCTCATGCGTGACACCTGCCGTTTGTTGAGGCCATTCGAGGAAGCCAAGTTATTTGTCAGTCGCCAGGACTACGGGATGAATAACGTCATTCCACTGCTTCATGTCCTGGAACAGATACTGAAAAATCTGTCTGGGCAGGGGACTGGAGACGTGGCGACCACATCTCGCAGCCACATGAGTCCGGTGGGGACTGAAATGGAGGAGGAGGAGGACATTGGAGCAGAAGCATTGTCTGGTGAAATGAGTGGATTATCTACCCAGGTGACAAGAGAGGAGGAGCAAGAGCAGCTGGAGGAGGTAGATGGAGATGAGGAAGACGAGGCAGATGACCCACAAGCACCGTGGCAGTATACAGTGGAGATGGAGGCAGGGAGCCCCTCGGAGTCACTTGTGCAGATGGCCCCGCAGCATCGGGTTTGCCTGGCTAGTGACAGCCGATAGTCACATCCGGCGAGGGATGACTTTGGCTCTCCCCCCTTTGGCCCGCTCCCGGGTCCAAAAGGGGAGCCTTTTCCCACTCTGAGGGGGAGGCAAACTCAAATACTATGGGGAAATCTCCGTAGTCAGTTGGCCGCTCCTAGGGGGCGGCATCATCCCCCTCTGACAGGTCGATCGGAGGTTCTTCAGCGTCACGTACTTTTGCCACGGTGCTGGGGGAAGATGGAGGGGTAGGGCTTTCCAGCTCCATCTCAGAACCTAAGTCTGGAGTCCTGATGACAGCTTCCTTACCCCCCTGTGGGGAGGGCAGTGCCGCGCAGCAGGACTGGGCAGACCCTGCCCAACATGGGGGCCTATTGGAAAAGACTCTCCCAAACCCCAGTTAGAAACCCCGCTGGCTACTGGGCAGCCAAATTTATGTGTGGCCGCCCAATTTCCCGAGTTGATGGAGAAGTGTCCGCCCGGCCAGTAGTGGGCTAGAGCGGGTGCCCAGTGGGGGGGGCCATCTTTTCCCAAGGAGAACCCTTTGTCCAGGGGAAAATGTGGAATGATGACCTTTGTCAAAAAATCAGGCGTGGATAACCAGGATTTCCAAACACCCAATGCCTTAGGGTTCAGACTACATCGCAATGACCCCCTCACCCAAACTGGGGAAAATGATTCGGGGTTCAAACTACCCGCCTCCCCCCCACTATTCTGATGACTCCCCCGGGGCCCGATGCCACACATCTGGCGTTTCTCCCTCTGCACAGCCATCTTTACCAGGGGCTGGTATTCCCCCCCCCCATACTCTGTCATTTTGCCACCTATACCTCGTGCTGCTGCTGCTGCCCCTGCCCTCCAAATGCGTCTTGTGCCACTCTGTGGCCTACTCCTGTTTTTGCCACCCCCCAAAGTCATTGTGCCCTTGTGGCCTACTATGTTTTGCCACTCCGAATGTCTTGTCCATTCTGACCTCATGCTGCTGCTGTGGTGCTCCGTGCCCTCACAATGTCTTGGCCCTTGTCGCCTACTCCCCGTTTTGCCACCTCCAAATGCATTGTGCCACTGTTGACCTTATGCTGTGCTGTGGCTGCTGCCCTAACCCCCCACTCTGTCATTTTTGCCCCCTCTTTGGCCTAAACCCGTTTTTGCCACCTCCAAAAAAAGTCATTGTACCCCTGCCCTTTCCCCCATCTGTGCTGTGGCTGCCGCCGTGCTCTACACATTGTGTCAGTGTGCCATTCTCTGACCTCATGCTGCTGCTGCCTTCACCTCCACTCTCTGTCATTGTGCCACTTTGTGGCCTACTCCTGTTTTTGCCACCTCCAGAATGTCATTGTGCCACTGTCTGACCTCATGCTGCTGCTGTGGCTGCTGCCATGACCTCCACACTCTATCATTGTGCCACTCTCTGAGCTCATGCTGCTGCTGCCGTCACCTCCACTCTCTGTCATTGTGCCACTCTGTGGCCTACTACTGTTTTGCCACCTCCGGAATGTTATTGTGCCACTGTCTGACCTCATGCTGCTGCTGTGGCTGCTGTCGTAACCTCCACTCTCTGTCATTGTGCCACTCTGTGGCCTACTCCTGTTTTTTCCACCTCCAGAATGTCATTATGCCACTGTCTGACCTCATGCTGCTGTGGCTGCTGCCATCACCTCCACACTCTGTCACTGATGTTGCCAACTGAGCTCTCAGCTTCTTTTCTTCCAGCTTTCGTTGCCATGACGTTATCAGGCTACATTCCCGCTTCAGTTTTTTGGTCAGTTTTGCCCTCTTAAGTGCCCAAGTAATTTTATAGTGAAGCGATTCTAAGAGCGGCAGCAGTCATGTGCGTGTCATACTAAAACACAACATTGTATGGAGACCAAACTAAGCTCCCTCTGCATATTTAAGCATGGTACAACGTTCTACAGCACCCTGCAGGCTCTGTGCAGCCTGGAAATAGCTGTTTTTTAACGCGTTTCGGACTGAAACAAATTTTGTTGGAAAATTCGGCGAAGTCACCGAAACGAATTTTTGAGAAATTCACCCATCTCTACCTATTATATATCAAGAATATGTTTCCAATCTCTGTTGTAGCTAATACTAGACACGAATGGTATAGTCTGAGAGAAGATGCATATGCTACTAGGACATCAGCTGCCAAAAGACCTTTCTCTATTTTTTAAACCTACTCTTGTGTCATTAATCAGGTAGAATCAGCAATAGGTCTACTTACTTTTTGAATGTCTTTATACAATTAATGACATTGACTTATGCATCATAAATGCAGAAAAAAAAAATAACATTAACATTAACTTATTCCTTTTTATTTTTATTTTAGTACCTGGTTACAGATATAGTCCAATTTGAGCAAATCGCATGGCGGTAATGCAATAAGTTATTTGTGATTCTCCAGAACAAACCTACTGAGTTGTCTTAACTCTTCATCACATGATAGAAACTAAAAAAATAAATCAGGAATTCAGTCATATTTTTAGTTAACAATTGATCACCTATTTTTTTTAGAAAATTGGCGGTTGCTGTTTACCATCAAATATAGAAAGGCATTGTATTGTGACAGCTCTCTACATCTGACTGCTGCATTTGCATACTGCTGAATATACAAGAAATAGGTGACCTAATTGAAATATTCCAAACAGACATTGCAAGCTTGAGAGTAAATACATGAAATATATCTGATTACTCTTGCATGCAAAGCTGGGAAATGCATAACCCTATGTCAATATTTGTTGTCAACATTTGATGACCTTGCATCACATATTTGTCTTCTGCTTTCAGAAGAGTGCTTTGTACAGCATGGCAAATACAATATGGTATATCGAAACACTCCCCTTTGCCAACTCTGTATGAGAATTAGAAATGACTGTTTCTAGTGCTACATGCATCTGAGAGAGGCAATCAGATGGGGTCCCACTGGGGACATGAACTTGTGTTAGTGAATTTAGGTTACCACAAGGCATTATGGGAAAGGGGCTGAGAAGCCCACAGCGCCCTCTGTTGGTTGTAACAAATCCTCAATTTGCTTTTGACCCACCGAGTCTTGAGAAAGCAAAAAGGATTTTTTAGCCAAGCCAGTATCTCTCATCTACAGCGAGGTTCCCATTTGAGAAGATTTGGCAGCAGTACTATTGGTTGCAGCAAGAACATGGCAGTGGGAAACATGGAGGTTCCGTTTCAACTAGATTAGACGGCAGTACCATTGGTGGCAGCGAGAACATGCCAATGGGGAACAGCGAGGTTCTGGCTCGACAAAATTAGGCAGCAGTACCAATGGTGGCAGCGAGAATATGGCATTGAGGAACATGAAGGTTCTGGTCAACAAAATTAGGCAGCAGTACCATTGTTGTCAGCGAGAATATGTCAATGGGGAACAGCGAGGTTCCTGTTTGACAAGATTAGGCAGCAGTACAATTGGTGGCAGTGAGAACATGCCAGTAGGAAACAGCTAGGTTCCTGTTCGACAAGATTAGGCAGCAGTACATGGCAGGGGGGAGCAGCGAGGTTCTGTTTTGACAAGGTTAGGCGGCAGTACAATTCGTGGCAGTGAGAACATGCCAGTAGGAAACAGCTAGGTTCCTGTTTGACAAGATTAGGCAGCAGTACTATTGGTGGCAGCACGAACATGCCAATGGGGAACAGAGAGGTTCTGGTTCAACAAGATTAGGTGGCAGTGCCATCGGTGGCAGCAAGAACATGCCAATGGGGAACAGCAAGGTTCTGGTTAGACAAGATTAAGTGGCAATACCATTGGTGGCAGCAAGAACATGGCAGTGGGCAGGGCTGGGACAATGGTTAGGCAGAGGTGGGCGATCGACCTAGGGTGCCACCTCTGCCAGGAAGTAAGGGGGCGCAGTTCAATGTGTACAACATGACTGTCAGAGCAGCGCACAGCAAGCAGCAGCAGGCTGACCTTATCTACTGCTGCTACTTGTCCTTCCAAGTGCCGCCCCCTTATCTCTTCTCAGGCTTGTGAAAGAAGGTGGGCGGCAGAGCAGGATTCAAATTACTTTTCCTCCGACTACAAGGGAGTAGGACTGAGGAGAGTGACAGCCGCAGTCTGTGAGTGCTGCTGTCCGGAGCTTGTGCAGAGAGCTGGACTGATCTTCATTCTGAACTGATGACAGCCTCCTGTTCACAATGAGCCCTCTTGTTCCCCCCCCCAGTGTGGGCTTCTCCTGCTCTGCCCTCTGGTGACTCTCTGCTGGCCTGACAATGTTGGAGGATGCCACACTCAGAGAGCAGGCAGGCTAAAGGAATTACCCCCCTCACTGCAAATAGTTAAAAACCCACTATGAAACCCGTCCCTCTGTATACACTGGCTGTTTATTACATGATTTACCATATACTGTGTGTGTGTATATATATATATATATAATATATATTGTAAGACTCCACATGCCTTCGGCCGCCTTCTTGGCTCGGCCCGGGGGTCATTCAGCTCTGGGATCGCCGCTTCTGTAGGCGGAATGGCACACTGACACAGGCTTCTTTCTGGCGTCAGCCTGTTTTATTCATGCACAGGAAAACATATTATACAACCACAGGCACCAAACAAAAACCCTAGGCCGTCTAGCCACTAACTCACATATAAATACAGACCCTGCCTATCAGTGGTCTGGACCTACCATCCAGACCCACAAAACACGGTATCCTCACCGTACATGTTTAGGCTTCCCTTAAGCCTCCGGGGGCTAGAGCCTCTCTCCTACTCCACTCTCAGGTATCAGACCACGCCCCCCGATTACCTGGAGAGCCAGGCTTTTTATAGCCATGCCGGGACTGGCCCAAAACCCGACATGGAATCTGGAGATCTGGGACGCGGGAACAGCCACCCACCCATCTGCAGCTGTTCCGGGGAAGCCAACCCATAATGGCTGGACATTAGCCATGCTACATACAGCTGTCAGCAACCTAGTATTGCTGACAAATAACAATTGGCTCCCCCCACCAAGAGCCAGCTCTTGGTGGCACGTCCCTACCGGGACAACTCCACCTCGTGGAAGAGACAGGCAACTACTCTTTGCCACTCTGTCACAATATATATATATATATATATATATATATATATATATATATATATATATATATATATATATATATATAAAGAGAAAAAAGCAGCACATCCAATACTAGACAAAAGCGGGGTGCAAGCGAAAACCAAGTCCGGCCAAAAGACTCCACATTCAATATCCAAATAGAAAATTCGCAGCACTCACATGGCAGTATTTTTTCACTACTGCCATGTGAGTGCTGCGAATTTTCTATTTGGATATATGTATATATATATGACACACACTTCTCTCTCTATATGTATATATGCACACACAATTAACAGAGACATCACCTTGATATTCAGGTTACATTTGGGTTGCAGTTTAGGCACCCAGGGCCACATGTATGAAAACGCTTTAGGTCTGAAACTCACTTTTTTGCCCATAGGTAATTTTCACCAATCAACCACAATTTAAATGTATTTCTTTGTATAGGAGATTTGGAAACAGTGTGTTATACAATTACTGAACCCCCAAAACTGCAAAAAAAGAACTTTTGGGCGCTGAGCATGATTTAGCAAATGCAAGTACTCTGTATAATATATATCCATGTATATGAGAGTTAGGCATTATATGAGCCTGCAAATGAACTTTTCTCCACTCAGAATAATTTTCACCAACCAACCACTATTTAAAATATAGAACAGAGAGTGAACTGAAAATGGCATTCAGAACGCAATACAGTGAAATATATATAACATGGTCATGTGATTTTAGCAGTCAACGAGGGCCCTACACTTCAGCGATGACATTTTTGACACTTTTATGTGTTCTGCACTGATTGGATGGCCGCCAAAAGTGCAGAAAGGCACTGAAAATTATCAAAATGGCGTTTCAAATGCCATGGTGAACTCGAACATTTATTTACTCCAACAGTAAAATGTTCGGTTTGAGTTAGAGAAAATCAAGGTGTTTGACTCGAACTTAACTTTTCTTGAACTGTTCGATCAACACTAGTCATTAGGTGGTGGCGCCCAATGTCATTTTGCAATTGAGCCCTATGAATTACGTCCCCGGCACCTCTGATCTATGTTCAGCCTACCTGTGGTGCATCTCTTTGAATTTGTTACTTGCAATCCCTACCCATTTCACATTATTGATGGTGCTGTTAGAGTTACTGAAGTGGCTGGTGGGCAGTCACTAAATAAACTCTGCATAGTGATTTACGATCTGACAACCACTTCATTTTAGTCCAGATCTGTCATGAGTCTTTTGTTGAAGTACTAATTGTTGGATGTACAGTAATACATTAAGAAAGCACCCTCTACTTTCTTATTTGATTTAAGGAGGCAAAGAACAAGAAAGCAAAGAATCTTGGTCATTAGGGCCAAAAATGACTTGGTCTGTAGGGATTGACAGTACCAATCATTATACATTACATTGTAAAAAATAAGAAAAAAGGAATCCTCAGGAGAACATTTTATCATTTGGGAGAAAAGGCACTTTATTACAAACTTCTGAAGAAACCCATTTGACATTAATTTTTTGTAGGTCTATTGTTGTGCTAAATAAAAAGACTTTAATTTTGCGTTTTTACATTTGCCTTTTTTTAAT
>JAODAL010058285.1:0-22176 GCA_025379985.1 Phyllomedusa bahiana
ACGATTTTAAACCACAAGCATCTATGCCACCACAGTTAATGTAATAACCAAGTGTATAGTGCTACCTATAGGTAATGAAACCACCAAGCCTATAGTGTTGACTTAAGGTACTGTAACCACCATGCCTTTTAGCCTCCCTAAAGGTATTGAAACCACCAAGCCTATAGTGCCGACTAGAGGTATTGTAACCACCATGCCTATAGTGCAGACCAGAGGTATTGTAACCACCATGCCTATAGTGCCGACTAGAGGTATTGTAACCACCAAGCCTATAGTGCCAACTAGGGGTATTGTAACCACCAAGCCTATAGTGCCGACTAAATGTATTGTAACCACCAAGCCTATAGTGCCGACTAAAGGTATTGTAACCACCATGCCTATAGTGCCGACTAAAGGTATTGTAACCACCAAGCCTATAGTGCCAACTAGAGGTATTGTAACCCCCAAGCCTATAGTGCCAACTAGAGGTATTGTAACCACCAAGCCTATAGTGCCGACTAAATGTATTGTAACCACCAAGCCTATAGTGCCTACTAGAGGTATTGTAACCACCAAGCCTATAGTGCCAACTAGAGGTATTGTAACCACCAAACCTATAGTGCCAACCAGAGGTATTGTAACCACCAAGCCTATAGTGCCACTAAAGGTATTGTAACCCCCATGCCTATAGTGCCGACTAAAGGTTTTGTAACCACCAAGCCTATAGTGCCGACTAGAGGTATTGTAACCACCATGTCTATAGAGCCGACTAGAGGTATTGTAACCACCATGCCTATAGTGCCGACTAAAGGTATTGTAACCACCATGCCTATAGTGCCAACTAGAGGTGTTGTAACCACCAAGCCTATAGTGCCGACTAGAGGTATTGTAACCACCATGTCTATAGAGCCGACTAGAGGTATTGTAACCACCAAGCCTATAGTGCCGACTAGAGGTGTTGTAACCACCAAGCCTATAGTGCCGACTAGAGGTATTGTAACCACCAAGCCTATAGTGCCAACTAGAGGTATTGTAACCACCAAGCCTATAGTGCCGACTAAAGGTATTGTAACCACCAAGCCTATAGTGCCAACTAGAGGTATTGTAACCACCAAGCCTATAGTGCCTACTAGAGGTATTGTAACCACCAAGCCTATAGTGCCGACTAGAGGTGTTGTAACCACCAAGCCTATAGTGCCAACTAGAGGTATTGTAACCACCAAGCCTATAGTGCCGACTAGAGGTATTGTAACCACCAAGCCTATAGAGCCGACTAGAGGTATTGTAACCACCAAGCCTAAAAGCCGACTAGAGGTTTTGTAACCACCAAGACTTTAGTGCCGACTTGAGGTATTGTAACCACCACGCCTATAGTGCCGACTAGAGGTATTGTAACCACCATGTCTATAGAGCCGACTAAAGGTATTGTAACCACCAAGCCTATAGTGCCGACTAGAGGTATTGTAACCACCAAGCCTATAGTGCCGACTAGAGGTATTGTAACCACCAAGCCTATAGTGCCGACTAGAGGTGTTGTAACCACCATGTCTATAGTGCCGACTAGAGGTGTTGTAACCACCATGTCTATAGAGCCGACTAGAGGTATTGTAACCACCAAGCCTATAGTGCCCACTAGAGGTGTTGTAGCCACCAAGCCTATAGCGCTACCTAGAGGTAATAAAACCAACAAGCCTACTGTGCCTTCATATGTGAACCCCCGAGCGTGCTGTGTGAAGATCAGTAACATTTTTTTCAGCAACAAATTCAGTGATTGTCCCTTTAAGGGGAGCCCTCCTGTTACCTATGCAGAGCTCACAGGGGAATGGTCTAGACCCTCGGTTGTGAGCAGTAATATGTGTGTCAGACCTTATTACTACTGTGCAGCAGCTGTGTCGTTACAGTGTAGGAGCGCAGTCCTTGGCCACTCATCCCTCTGACGGTGCAGTGCACAGGGCGTGAATTTCAGTACATTTCCCATAGTGCAGCAGGTGCACTGGCAGAATCCCCCCCTATATGCCAGGAGGTCAGCGGATGCCCTGTCACGCTGCAGACCCGGAGAAGCACGGGGGCAGCACATGACAGGTGGCAGCAGCTGGCAGCACTCCGCCTGGCACCCCGTCGTGTCTGGGCAGAGAAGGTGACTTGTTGAGAAGGGAGCCACCTGTCACTGCGCAGCCCGGGCCCTGCACCCCGGACAATGAGCCAGTGACATTTACAGAACGGGCTCCATTACATCAGCATGCCTCTGCTAGCAGTGTGCCCCCCCTGCTGCCCCTATACACTGAAAGTGCCCCCCAATTTTCTCAATGATGATATAGCCCCCTTAATTGAATGTGGATGGCCCCTATAACTGCATGATGGGTTAAACCCCTTTAGTGCCCCCCTATAACTGCATTTATGAAATAGCCCCTCTATACTGCAGGGAATGATAGCCCCCCTCTATATACTGCAGTGATAATGATAGCGCCCCTCTATTCTGCAGGATATGATGCCCCTCTATATACTGCAGGATGAGTATAGCGCCCCCTTTTTACTGGGATCAGTGATAGCGCCCCTATATACTGCAATGATGAGTGATAGCGCCCTCTATATACTGCAGTGATAGTGATTAGCGCCCTCTATATCTGCATTGATTAATAGTCCCTCTATATAAGCAGTGTGAATGAAAAAGCGCCCCCTATTTAAATGCATATAGTGTTTGGCCCTCTATATTCTGCATGTGAGTGATAGCGCCCTCTAATATACTGCGGGATATGATAGGCCCCCCTATATACGCAGTGTGAATTAGGCCCTCTTTTACTGCAGTGAGAGTGATAGCCCCCTCTAAACTGCAGTGATGAGGATAGCGCCCTCTATATCGCGTGATGGGAAAGCACCCCTATATACTGAGGGATGATGTTTTGCGCCCTTTATATACTCATGTATAAGGCCCTCTATAACTGCAGGATAGTGATAGGCCCCCTATATACTGCAAATGATGAGTATGGGGCCCCCTTATACTCGTGATGAGTGATAGCCCCTCTATACCCTAGGGATGAGTGATAGCGCCCCTCTTTTTCTGCGTGATAGTGATAGCGCCCCCCTATATACTGCAGTGAAGATAGCGCCCTCTATTATGCAGTGATGGGATAGGGCCCCCCTTTTATATGCATGAGAGTGGGTACCCCCATATACTCAGGGAAAGTGATAGGCCCCCTTTTATACTGCATGATAGTGATGCGCCCTCTATATACTGCGGTGGAAATATAGCGCCCTTTTATCAATTTAGTGATAGTGATAGCGCCCCTAATACTGCAGTGATGAGTTTAGGCCCCTTATATGGTTGGGTGATGCCCTTTATCTGCAGTGGAAAAAGGGCCCCTTTATGCAGGGAAAAAGGGCCCCTTTTATCGTTTAGATAAACCCCACTTATACTGCAAATTTAGGATCCCCTTTTACTGCGGGATATAAGGGCCCCCCCTATATAATCGGGTCATATTGGGCCCCCCCTTAATAATGGTATGGATTAGGCCCCTATATCCATTGGAAGTTTCCCCCCCCTTTCATGTAGGCCCCTATATTGTGAGAGTGTCCCCAAAACTTTAAAAATGTAGGTTTCCCCCTTTTTAGGATTTAAACCCCCCAATTTTGGGATTTTTCCCCCCAATGAAAGGGTGAGGCCCCTTTTTCCCGTGATGAGATAGGCCTCTTTTTACTGCAGTTGATATAGGGCCCCCCAAACCCAGTATGGTGATGCCCCCTAAAACTTTGATGAAAAGGATATTTAAAAGGGGGAAAAAAGGCCCCCCCTATATACCCCAAAAAGAGTGATAGTGCCCCCTAAATACTGCAGTGATGGTGATAGGCCTTATTTTCTTTGGGGTGGGGGGATAGGCCTCCTTATTCGTGTGAGTGATTTCCCCTATATACTGCGTGTAGTGAAGGCCCCCTATATACTGCAAAGGGGGCCCCCAAAATTTAGTGAAAGGGTTTTTTTTTTTTTTTTTTTTTTTTTTTTTTTTTTTTTTTTTTTTTTTTTTTTTTTTTTTTCTTTTTTTTTTTTTTTTTTTTTTTTTTTTTTTTTTTTTTTTTTTTTTTTTTTGTTTTTTTTTTTTTTTTTTTTTTTTTTTTTTTTTTTTTTTTTTTTTTTTTTTTTTTTTTTTTTTTTTTTTTTGTTTTTTTTTTTTTTTTTTTTTTTTTTTTTTTTTTTTTTTTTTTTTTTCTTTTTTTTTGTTTTTTTCTTTTTTTTTTTTTTTTTTTTATTTTTTTTTTTTTTTTTTTTTTTTCTTTTTTTTTTTTCTTTTTTATTTTTTTGTTTTTTTTTTTTTACTTTTTTTCTTTTTTTATTTTTTTTTTTTTTCTAAATTTATTTTTTTATATATTGTTTTTTTATTTTTTATTTTTTTCTTTTTTTTTTTTTTTTTTTTTTTTTTTTTTTTTTTTTTTTTTTTTTTTTTTTTTTTTTTTTTTTTATACTGCAGGATGAGTAAAGCCCCCTATTACTGAGGAGAGTGATCGCCCTCTATTACTGGTGATAGTGATAGCGCCCCTATAACTGAGGATAGTGATAGCCCCTCTATATACTGCAGTGATATGATAGCCCCCCCATATACTGCATGTATGATAGGCCCCCCTTATACTGCAGTGATGAGTATAGCCCCTCTATATATGCGTGATATGATAGGCCCTTTATATGCAATGTAGGGGTCTAATCTGGGTGATTATACGCCCCTATAAAATGAGTTTGGTGAACGCCCCTAAAACTGCAGTGATAGTGATAAACCCCTCTATAAATGCAGGATAGTGAAAGCGCCCCCTATAAACTGCATGATAGTGAAAGCGCCCTCTATATACAGTGATAGTGATAGGCTCCTCTATATTTCTCAGTGATGAGTTTGCCCTCTATATACTGCAGTGATGAGTGATAGCGCCCTCCTATATCTGCAGTGATGAGTGATAGCGCCCTCTAAAATACTGCAGTGATGAGTGATAGCGCCCTATATACTGCAGTGATGATGATAGCGCCCATTATATACTGCAGGTGATGAAGCCCTCTATATACTGCAGTGATCAGTGATAGCGCCCTCTATATACTGCAGTGATGAGTGATAGCGCCCTCTATATACTGCAGTGATCAGTGATAGCGCCCTCTATATACTGCAGTGATCAGTGATAGCGCCCTCTATATACTGCAGTGATGAGTGATAGCGCCTCCTATATACTGTAGTGATGAGTGATAGCGCCCTCTATATACTGCGGTGATGAGTGATAGCGCCTCCTATATACTGCAGTGATGAGTGATAGCGCCTCCTATATACTGCAGTGATGAGTGATAGCGCCTCCTATATACTGCAGTGATGAGTGATAGCGCCCTCTATATACTGCAGTGATGAGTGATAGCGCCCTCTATATACTGCAGTGATGAGTGATAGCGCCCTCTATATACTGCAGTGATGAGTGATAGTGCCTCCTATATACTGCAGTGATGAGTGATAGCGCCCTCTATATACTGCAGTGATGAGTGATAGCGCCCTCTATATACTGCAGTGATGAGTGATAGCGCCCTCTATATACTGCAGTGATGAGTGATAGCGCCCTCTATATACTGCAGTGATGAGTGATAGCGCCCTCTATATACTGCAGTGATGAGTGATAGCGCCCTCTATATACTGCAGTGATAGTGCCTCCTATATACTGCAGTGATGAGTGTTAGCGCCCGCTATATACTGCAGTGATGAGTGATAGCACCCTCTATATACTGCAGTGATGAGTGATAGCACCCTCTATATACTGCAGTGATGAGTGATAGCGCCCTCTATATACTGCAGTGATCAGTGATAGCGCCAACTATATACTGCAGTGATCAGTGTAGCGACCCTTTATATACTGCAGTGATGAGTGAAAGCGCCCTCTATATACTGCAGTGATCAGTGATAGCGCCTCCTATATACTGCAGTGATGAGTGATAGCGCCCTCTATATACTGCAGTGATGAGTGATAGCGCCCTCTATATACTGCAGTGATGAGTGATAGCGCCCTCTATATACTGCAGTGATGAGTGATAGCGCCCTCTATATACTGCAGGGATCAGTGATAGCGCCCTCTATATACTGCAGTGATGAGTGATAGCGCCCTCTATATACTGCAGTGATGAGTGATAGCGCCCTCTATATACTGCAGTGATGAGTGATAGCGCCCTCTATATACTGCAGTGATGAGTGATAGCGCCCTCTATATACTGCAGGGATCAGTGATAGCGCCTCCTATATACTGCAGTGATGAGTGACAGCGCCCTTTAATACTGAGGGATTGATAGCCCCTAGATACTGCAGTGATGAGTGATAGCGCCCTCTCTATACTGCAGTGATGAGTGATAGCGCCCTCTATATACTGCAGTGATGAGTGATAGTGCCCTCTATATACTGCAGTGATGAGTGATAGCGCCCTCTATATACTGCAGTGATGAGTGATAGGCCCTCTATATACTGGCAGTGATGAGTGATAGCACACCTCTATATTACTGCAGTGATGAGTGATAGTGCCCTTATATACTGCAGTGATGAGTGATACGTGCCTCCTATATACTGCAGTGATGGGTGATAGCACTCTTATATACTGCGTGATTGATGATAGTGCCCTCTATATACTGATGTGATGAGTGATAGCGCCTCCTATATACTGCGGTGATGAGTGATAGCGCCCTCTTTATACTGCAGTGATGAGTGATAGCGTCCTTTATATACTGCAGTTGATGAAGTGATAGCGCCCTCTATATACTGCATGTGATGAGTGATAGCGCCCTCTATATACTGCAGTGATGAGTGTAGCTTCCCTCTATATACTGCAGTGATGAGTGATAGCCCCCTCTATATACTGAAGTGATGAGTGATAGTGCCCTTTATATCCTGCAGTGATGAGTGATAGCGCCCTCTATATACTGCAGTGATGAGTGATAGCGCCTCCTATATACTGCAGTGATGAGTGATAGCGCCCTCTATATACTGCAGTGATGAGTGATAGCGCCCTCTATATACTGCAGTGATGAGTGATAGCGCCCTCTATATACTGCAGTGATGGTGATAGCGCCTCTATATTACTGCAGTGATGAGTGATAGCGCCTCTATATACTGCGTGAGAGTGATAGCGCCTCTATATACTCGTGATGAGCAATAGCGCCCTCTATATACTGCAGTGATGAGTGATAGCGCCCTCTATATACTGCAGTGATCAGTGATAGCGCCCTCTATATACTGCAGTGATGAGTGATAGCGCCCTCTATATACTGCAGTGATGAGTGATAGCGCCCTCTATATACTGCAGTGATGAGTGATAGCGCCCTCTATATACTGCAGTGATCAGTGATAGCCATACACCATCCATCTATTGCCCTGTACTGCCATATGCAGCTGTATACTGCCTTGTTCTTCTATGTACTTCTCTATACTGCCCTGTACTGCCCCATACTGCGATCGGGGGGTTTCACTTTTTGTTAATTGCGGCATTGCAGGGACCCATCCGGATACCCCGAAAAAATTGACCCAGAGGATACGGCACCCCCCCCCCCCCCCACCCGCGGCCGCCCCATAGGGGATCAGACCAGTGGGGGCTTTGCGTTATTTCCCATAGACATTGCTGCAGGACTCAGTAGTGGAGGCAGAAGATATTTGCTTGTACGCGCAATGGGCGGCGCGGAAAACGCTTCAAAGAACTGACCTGCCGATTGTCTGTTGGCGCTTACAATAAGGGCTTGTCCGCAGGGCACCGGGTATTTTTCGGTTTTTCCGATGGTTGAAAACCGACAAGCAACGCCCCCCATAGACATCAATGGAACGCATCAGAAAGACGCAGTGAGACGCATCAGAAAGACGCAGTGAGACGCATCAGAAAGACGCAAAGGGGACGCATCAGAAAGACGCATGAACGCATCAGAAAGACGCAGTGAGAGCATCGTAAAGAGCGCCATGAGACGCATCAGAAAGACGCAGTGAGAACGCATCAGAAAGACGCAGTGAGACGCATCAGAAGACGCAGTGAGACGCATCAGAAAGACGCAGTGAGACGCATCAGAAAGACGCAGTGAGACGCTTCAGAAAGACGCAGTGAGACGCATCAGAAAGAAGCAGTGAGACGCATCAGAAAGACGCAGTGAGACACATCAGAAAGACGCAGTGAGACGCATCAGGAAGACGCAGTGAGACGCATCAGAAAGACGCAGTGAGACGCATCAGAAAGACGCAGTGAGACGCATCAGAAAGACGCAGTGAGACGCATCAGAAAGACGCAGTGAGACGCATCAGAAAGACGCAGTGAGACGCATCAGAAAGACGCAGTGGGACGCATCAGAAAGACGCAAGTGAGAAAGCATCAGAAAGACGCAGTGAGACGCATCAGAAAGACGCAGTGAGACGCATCAGGGAAAAACGCAGTGAGACGCATCAGGAAAGACGCAGTGAGACGCATCAGAAAGACGAAGTGAGACGCATCAGAAAGCCGCCGTGAGACGCATCAGAAAGACGCAGTGAGACGCATCAGTAAGACGCAGTGAGACGCATCAGAAAGACGCAGTGAGACGCATCAGAAAGACGCAGTGAGACGCATCAGTAAGACGCAGTGAGACGCATCAGTAAGACGCAGTGACACGCATCAGAAAGACGCAGTGAGACGCATCAGAAAGACGCAGTGAGACGCATCAGAAAGACGCAGTGAGACGCATCAGAAAGACGCAGTGAGACGCATCAGAAGACGCAGTGAGACGCATCAGAAAGACGCATCAGAAAGACGCAGTGAGACGCATCAGAAAGACACAGTGAGACGCATCAGGAAGACGCAGTGAGACGCATCAGAAAGACGCAGTGAGACGCATCAGAAAGACGCAGTGAGACGCATCAGAAAGACGCAGTGAGACGCATCAGAAAGACGCAGTGAGACGCATCAGAAAGACGCATCAGAGAACGCAGTGAACCATCAGAAAGACGAAGTGAGACGCATCAGAAAGACGCAGTGAGTGAGACGCATCAGAAAGACGCAGTGAGACGCATCAGGAAGACGCAGTGAGACGCATCAGAAAGACGCAGTGAGACGCATCAGAAAGACGAAGTGAGACGCATCAGAAAGACGCAGTGAGACGCATCAGAAAGACGCAGTGAGACGCATCAGAAAGACGCAGTGAGACGCATCAGAAAGACGCAGTGAGACGCATCAGGAAGACGCAGTGAGACGCATCAGGAAGACGCAGTGAGACGCATCAGAAAGACGCAGTGAGACGCATCAGAAAGACGCAGTAAGCAAGGAAGACGCAGTGAGACGCATCAGGAAAGACGCAAATGAGACGCATCAGAAAGACGCATACAGAAAGACGCAGTGAGACGCATCAGAAAGACGCAGTGAGACGCATCAGGAAAAACGCAGTGAGACGCATCAGAAAGACGCAGTGAGACGCTTCAGAAAGACGCAGTGAGACGCATCAGAAAGATGCAGTGAGACGCATCAGAAAGACGCAGTGAGATGCATCAGAAAGACGCAGTGAGACGCATCAGAAAGACGCAGTGAGACGCATCAGAAAGACGCAGTGAGACGCATCAGAAAGACGCAGTGAGACGCATCAGAAAGACGAAGTGAGACGCATCAGAAAGACGCAGTGAGACGCATCAGAAAGACGCAGAGCGACGCATCAGCACGACGCAGTGAGACGCATCAGAAAGACGCAGTGAGACGCATCAGAAAGACGAAGTGAGGCGCATCAGAAAGACGCAGTGGGACGCATCAGAAAGACGCAGTGAGACGCATCAGAAAGACGCAGTGAGACGCTTCAGAAAGACGCATCACAAAGACGCAGTGAGACGCATCAGAAAGACGCAGTGAGACGCATCATAAAGACGCAGTGAGACGCATCAGAAAGACGCAGTGAGACGCGTGAGAAAGACGCAGAGAGACGCATCAGAAAGACGAAGTGAGACGCATCAGAAAGACGCAGTGGGACGCATCAGAAAGACGCAGTGAGACGCATCAGAAAGACGCAGTGAGACGCTTAGAAAGACGCATCACAAAGACGCAGTGAGACGCATCAGAAAGACGCAGTGAGACGCATCAGAAAGACGTAGTGAGACGCATCAGGAAGCCTCAGTGAGACGCATCAGACAGACGCAGTGAGACGCATCAGGAAGACGCAGTGAGATGCATCAGTAAGACGCAGTGAGACGCATCAGTAAGACGCAGTGAGACGCATCAGAAAGACGCAGTGAGACGCATCAGAAAGACGCAGTGAGACGCATCACAAAGACGAAGTGAGACGCATCAGAACGACGCAGTGAGACGCATCAGAAAGACGCAGTGAGACGCATCAGAAAGACGCAGTGAGACGCTTTAGAAAGACGCATCACAAAGACGCAGTGAGACGCATCAGAAAGACGCAGTGAGACGCATCAGAAAGACGCAGTGAGACGCATCAGAAAGACGCAGTGAGACGCTTCAGAAAGACGCAGTGAGACGCATCAGAAAGAAGAAGTGAGACGCATCAGGAAGACGCAGTGAGACGCATCAGAAAGACGCAGTGAGACGCATCAGAAAGACGCAGTGAGACGCATAAAGAAAGACGCATCACAAAGACGCAGTGAGAGCATCAGAAAGACGCAGTGAGACGCATCAGAAAGACGCAGTGAGACGCATCTGGCAGACGCAGTTAGACGCATCTTGAAGACGCAGTGAGACGCATCAGAAAGACGCAGTGAGACGCATCAGAAAGACGCAGTGAGACGCATCAGAAAGGCGCAGTGAGACGCATCGAAGACGAAGTGAGACGCATCAGAAAGACGCAGTGAGACGCATCAGAAAGGCGCAGTGAGACGCATCAGAAAGACGCAGTGAGACGCATCAGAAAGACGCAGTGAGACGCATCAGAAACGAAGTGAGCGCATCAGAAAGACGCAGTGGGACGCATCAGAAAGACGCAGTGAGAGCATCAGAAAGACACAGTGAGACCTTCAGAAAGACGCATCACAAAGACGCAGTGAGACGCATCAGAAAGACGCAGTGAGACGCATCAGAAAGACGCAGTGAGACGCATCAGAAAGACGCATCAGAAAGACGCAGTGAGACGCATCAGAAAGACGAAGTGAGACGCATCAGAAATACGCAGTGAGACGCATCAGAAAGACGCAGTGAGACGCATCAGAAAGACGCATCAGAAAGACGCAGTGAGACGCATCAGGAAGACGCAGAGGGATGCATCAGAAAGACGCAGTGAGACGCATCAGGAAGACGCAGTGAGACGCATCAGTAAGACGCAGTGAGACGCATCAGTAAGACGCAGTGAGACTCATCAGTAAGACGCAGTGAGACGCATCAGAAAGATGCAGTGAGACGCATCAGAAAGACGCAAAGATCGAAAGACGCAAGACATCAGAAAGACGAAGTGAGATGCATCAGAAAGACGAAGTGAGACGCATCAGAAAGACGCAGTGGGACAGCATCAGAAAGACGGCAGTGAGACGCATCAGAAAGGCGCAGTGAGACGCATCAGAAAGACGAAGTGAGACGCATCAGAAAGACGCAGTGAGACGCATCAGAAAGGCGCAGTGAGACGCATCAGAAAGACGAAGTGAGACGCATCAGAAAGACGCAGTGAGACGCATCAGAAAGACGAAGTGAGGCGCATCAGAAAGACGCAGTGAGACGCATCAGAAAGGCGCAGTGGGACGCATCAGAAAGACGCAGTGAGACGCATCAGAAAGACGCAGTGAGACGCATCAGAAAGACGCAGTGAGACGCTTCAGAAAGACGCAGTGAGACGCATCAGAAAGACGCAGTGAGACGCATCAGAAAGACGAAGTGAGACGCATCAGAAAGACGCAGTGAGATGCTTCAGAAAGACGCAGTGAGAAGCATCAGAAAGACGAAGTGAGACGCATCAGAAAGACGCAGTGAGACGCATCAGAAAGACGCATTGAGACGCATCAGAAAGACGAAGTGAGACACTCGTGTGAACAGCGATGCGTGTTTCATATTAAAAGCAATGTAAATCACACTGCACATTATTAGATACGTGTTTGGGTCCATTTAGGGTCCGACAGACGGATCCAAACACGTATCGAAAAGTGTATGTAACATGGACCCAACGCGCCGTGTGAACATACTCCAAGCGTCCAAAACAAGTGAGTGAAATCTAAAGGATTAACAAACGAAACATGGAACCCTCCAAAAAAGCATTTATGCTATCTACAATACATGAAAAAATATTTGAGGTTCTTAGTTCACATGTTTTCATCAAAACTGTTTAAGTCGCCCACGGCTTACAACGGGATCTCAAGGCGGGTGGTCCTACTCTATTATTACCTCTCATTTGAGTCCAGTTCAGACTTCTCATTGGGTCCTCATACTGCACTGGTCTAGCAACCCGTGGAGATGGGCGGAGTGCAGAAAACCAAGATGGAGGCATCCACTCCTCCCTGTATAAGTTAAAAGCAACATATGACAAATGCAGTGTATGGTTCTGCACAAAAAAACGTTTTGAAAAAACACAATGTTAACCTGGGTGCTCACTGCATGGTTGTGAATTATATATATACACACATTCCAATACATGAAAAAATCTTTGAGATTCTTAGTTCACCTCTAAGTTTTTTCATGTATTGTAGACAGCATAAATGCTTTTTTGGAGGTTTCCATGTTTTGTTTGTTTGCTCTTTTAGCTGATGGTGTGCCACTGATATTGGAATGTGTGTTTGTATTATATATATATATATTATATATATATATGTATATATATATTATTATATAGTATATATATATATATATATATATATATATATATATATATATTATATTATATATATTGCCACAACCATGCCAGTGGCACCCAGGTTCAATTATGTTTTTCGGAAACGTTTTTTTGTGCAGAACCATACATGCATTTGGCATATATTGCTTTTAACGTATACAGGGAGGAGTGGATGCCTCCATTTTGGTTTTCTGCACCCCGCCCATCTCCACGGGTTGCTAGACCAGTGCAGTATGAGGACCCAATGAGAAGTCTCAACTGGACTCAAATGAGAGGTAATAATAGAGTAGGACCACCCGCCTTGAGATCCCGTTGTAAGCCGTGGGCGGCTTAAACAGTTTTGATCAAAACATGTGAACTAAGAACCTCAAAGTTTTTTTTTTTTAAATCTAAAGGATGACGCTGATGTTACATAGAAGCAATGGGAGGCGTCAGTCGTTCTTGATGCTTTTTTTTCAATGGAATCCACCCCCCAAAAAAAAGTGCCAAAAACCGCTGCTTGGACAAAAAGACTTGGTAGGCAATGAAAAATTTCAGTATGAAAAGAATTCAGCGGCAAGGAGAATCTATCATCTGACGGATTGTGATGCTTTTTTGGAACGTATGATGCACGGAACCCTCCCCCCCAAAAAAGCGTGAAAAACAACAGAAAACCGACGCCTCCCATGGATTACAATGTAAAATCAGCAGGGTGGTACTGTCCGCGCCCACAAAGAATTGGCACCGCGCAGCGCCAGAGGCAGAAAGTCAGTCAGTGCCCTCTCCTGATGCGCAAAAGTTCTGACGAGGAAACGGCGCAACGCGTCAGGTGAACCTGAGTCAGATCCGGTCCAGTATGTAAATGAGAGGGTGGGTGGAGGTGACCCAAGTGCAGCACCTAAACTATAACAGTACAGCAGAGACCCAACCAGAGAGGATCTACAGCACTGAAAGGGTTAAAGGTAACACCCCACGCAACTATCATATCCCTGGTAGGAGAGCAGATAATGTCTCAGAGAGTCATCACTGTGTTTTCTGTGGTGTTACATAGGACTGCAGGGGACATCTACTCCATTATCTGTACTCAGAGAGTTATCACTGTGTTATCTGTGGTGTTACATAGGACTGCAGGGGACATCTACTCCATTATCTGTACCCAGAGAGTTATCACTGTTATCTGTGGTGTTACATAGGACTGCAGGTGACATCTACTCCATTATCTGTACTCAGAGAGTTATCACTGTGTTATCTGTGGTGTTACATAGGACTGTAGGTGACATCTACTACATTATCTGTACTCAGAGAGTTATCACTGTGTTATTTGTGGTGTTACATAGGACTGCAGGGGACATCTACTACATTATCTGTACTCAGAGAGTTATCACTGTGTTATCTGTGGTGTTACATAGGACTGCAGGGGACATCTACTACATTAAATCTGTACTCAGAGAGTTATCACTGTGTTATCTGTGCTGTTACATAGGACTGCAGGTGACATCTACTCCATTATCTGTACTCAGAGAGTTATCACTGTGTTATCTGTGGTGTTACATAGGACTGTAGGTGACATCTCCATTATCTGTACTCAGAGAGTTATCACTGTGTTATCTGTGGTGTTAAATAGGACTGCAGGTGTCATCTAATACATAATCAGTACTCATAGAGTTATCACTGTGTTATCTGTGGAGTTACATAGGACTGCAGGGGACATATACTGCATTATCTGTAGAGAGTTACCCCCGTGTTATCTGTGGTGTTACATAGGACTGCAGGGGACATCTACTCCATTATCTATACTCAGAGAGTTATCACTGTTATCTGTGGTGTTACATAGTACTGCAGGTAACATCTACTCCGTTATCTATACTCAGAGAGTTATCACTGTTATCTGTGGTGTTACATAGGACTGCAGGTGACATCTACTACATTTTCTGTGGTGTTACATAGGACCGCAGGTGGAATCTGCTACATTATCTGTACTCAGAGAGTTATCACTGTGTTATCTGTGGTGTTACATAGGACTGCAGGGGACATATACTGCATTATCTGTAGAGAGTCACCCCCATGTTATCTGTGGTGTTACATAGGACTGCAGGTGACATCTACTACATTATCTGTACTCAGAGAGTTATCACTGTGTTATCTGTGGTGTTACATAGGACTGCAGGGGACATATACTGCATTATCTGTAGAGAGTTACCCCCGTGTTATCTGTGGTGTTACATAGGACTGCAGGTGACATCAACTACATTATCTGTACTCTGTGAGGTATCACTTTGTTATCTGTGGTGTTACTTTGGACTGCAGGGGCATCTACTACATTATCTGTACTCAGAGAGTTATCATTGTGTTATCTGTGGTGTTACATAGGATTGCAGGGACATCTACTACATTATCTGTACTCAGAGAGTTATCACTGTTATCTGTTGTTTTACATAGGACTGCAGCGACATCTACTACATTATCTGTACTCAGAGAGTTATCACTGTGTTATGTATAGTGTTACATAGGACTGCAGGTGACATCTACTACATTATCTGTACTCAGAGAGTTATCACTGTGTTATCTGTGGTGTTACATAGGACTGCAGGGACATCTACTCCATTATCTGTACTCAGAGAGTTATCACTGTGTTATCTGTGGTGTTACATAGGACTGCAGGGACATCTACTCCATTATCTGCAATCAGAGAGTTATCACTGTGTTATCTGTGGTGTTACATAGGACTGCAGGGAATATCCACTACATTATCTGTACTCAGAGAGTTATCACTGTTATCTGTGGTGTTACATAGGACTGCAGGTGACATCTACTCCATTATCTGTACTCAGTTATCACTATGTTATCTGTGGTGTTACATAGGACTGCAGGTAACATCTACTACATTATCTGTGGTGTTACATAGGACCGCAAGTGACATCTACTACAATATCTGTACTCAGAGAGTTATCACTGTTATCTGTGGTGTTACATAGGACTGCAGGGGACATCTACTACATTATCTGTACTCAGAGAGTTATCACTGTTATCTGTGGTGTTACATAGGACTGCAGGTGACATCTACTCCATTATCTGTACTCAGAGAGTTATCACTGTGTTATCTGTGGTGTTACATAGGACTGCAGGTGACATCTACTCCATTATCTGTACTCAGAGAGTTATCACTGTGTTATCTGTGGTGTTACATAGGACTGCAGGTGACATCTACTCCATTATCTGTACTCAGAGAGTTATCACTGTGTTATCTGTGGTGTTACATAGGACTGCAGGGAATATCCACTACATTATCTGTACTCAGAGAGTTATCACTGTTATCTGTGGTGTTACATAGGACTACAGGGACATCTACTACATTATCTGTACTCAGAGAGTGATCACTGTGTTGTCTGTAGGTGTTACATAGGACTGCAGGGAACATCTACTACATTATCTGTCCTCAGAGAGCTATCACTGTGTTATCTGAGATGTTACGTAGGACTGCAGGTGACATCTACTCCATTATCTGTACTCAGAAAGTTATCACTGTGTTATCTGTGGTGTTACATAGGACTGCAGGTGATATCTACTCCATTCTCTACAGAGGGTTCGTTACAATGTATGCAGTGTAGACAATCCTATGTCAGATAAACACAGCAGCACAGAGCTCTCAGCACAGTCAGCTTGTTACAATGTATCAGTGCTGGTCACATGTATCAGTCTGTAGTTCACACCGGATACATTGTAACCACTTCTCAGCTGTGACAAGTATCCTGTCTCCACTGCTCCTTAGCATCTAAAGGCGAGCAAGAAGTGACAGCAAGCAGAGGATTTAAAGGATTTTGGACCTAGGACCCTGTGAGTCCCTCTGACTGACAGCTGGGGGCAGGAGCTTGTCCTACCTGCAGCCTCCTCACCAGCTGCCAGGACTGATACCAGGGAGCAATAGCTTGTGCTGGAGGCAGAGCTGCCAATAGGGCAGTATGGACAGTACTCCTGTCAGGGGCCCTAACCAAAAAGGGGCCCGCTGATATGTTAAAAAATAGAAACTAGTAATGGGTGGGGGCCCATGTGATTTGGCTGCATGGGGCCCTGAAACGGTTAATAGATGACTGACGACAGCCCTGGCTGGAGGTGTCAGATTTGTGTGAGTAATTGCCCCCCGGTCTATGCTCCCCATGAGGGGCGCAGATGTGTCTCCAGGCCGCGCTCTCGGCAAGGCTGATTTTCCGTGAATAGTTCTCCTAAGTGTCAGGAGCAACTGTTCCCCTCTCCTCCGCATGCGGGGGCCAGACCCAACCAGCCCCAAAATAGTCCAGAAAGGGGGGACTCCATTATCCACCACCTGCCAGAATCCCAGAGACAGACATTGCAGACAGGCTCAGCCACAGGGCGAGAACAGAGGAAGTAAGTGCACTCCCGACTCTCAACCAGCACCAAATAATATATAACCAGCACCAAGTAATATATAACCAGCACCAAATAATATATAACCAGCACCAAGTAATATATAACCAGCACCAAATAATATATAACCAGCACCAAGTAATATAAAAAACCCAAAACCCAAAAAAAATAACCACACCCAAATAAAAAATAACCACAGCAAAAAACAATAAACCAAACCCAAAAAATATTAACCAGGATCAAATAATATATAACCAGCAGCTAGTAATATATAACCAGCATCAAGTAATATATAACCAGCACCAAGTAATATATAACCAGAACCAAATAATATATAACCAGGACCAAGAAATATAACCAGAACCCCAAAAAAAATTTTTAACCCACCAAAAATAATAACCCGGACCAAAAAATATAACCAGGGCCCAAAAAATATATAACCGGACCAAAAATTTTATAACCACATCAAGAATATATAACAACACCAATTATATATACCACTCCAAAATTTTCATAACACCCAAATAATATATAAAACAACAAAATATTACCCGCACTAAATAATTAATAACCCACCCAAATAATAATAAACCCAACACCAAATAAAAAAGCACCAAAAAATAACCTCCAAAAATAATAAACCAAAGAAGTAATATTAACCACACCAAGTTATATAAACCCCAAAAAAAATAACCCACCCAAAAAAATATAACCAGCACCAAAATTTTTTTAAAACCCGCACCCAATTTTTAAATATAACCAACACCAAATTATATATAACAGCACCAAAAAAACCAAAAACGCCAGTTTTAAAATAACCACTCCAAAAAAATAAACAGCACCCAATATATATAACCAGCACCAAGTTATATATAACCAGCACCAAATTATATATAAACCACAAAATATTAAAAAAAACTCCAAATAATATATTTAAACCAACCCAAATTTTATATAACCAAAAACCTTTATATAACCCGAACCAAATGATTAACCGCACCAAATAAAATATAACCACACCAAATGATAATAACCCCCAGAAAAAATAACCACACCAAATGAAAAAAACCAGCACAAGTAATATATAACCAACACCAAATAATATTAACCCACCAATTTTTTATAAAACCACACCAAGAAATATAAACCAACCAAAAAATATTTAAAACCGCACCAATTATCTATATCCAGCACCAAGTAATATATAAAAAAAGTAATTAAAACCCAAAACCAAAATTATTTAACCAGCACCCAAATAATTTAAACAACAACAAGTAAAATTAACCAACCAAATGAAATAAAAAGCACCAAGTTAAAAATAACCAGCGTCAAATTAATATAACCACCCAAAATTTTTCGATAACCGACCCAAATTATATTTAAAAAAAGCAACAAAGTTTAAAAATTTTAAGCACACCAAAACAATATAACCAGAAGCAAGTTATATATAACCAGCACCAAATAATATTTAACCAGCACTAAGAAATATATAACCAGAACTAAGTAACAATTTAAACCGCACCAAATTTATTATAACCACACCCCCTAATATATAACCCCACCAATAACATATAACCACACCAAAAAATAAAACCCCACAAGTTTTAATTTAAAACCAGCATCAAGTTATACATAACCAGCATCAAATAATATTTAACCAGCACTAAGAAATATATAACCAGAACTAAGTAACATATAACCCGCCCAATTTTTTAACCACACCAAATAATATATAAACCGCCAAAAATAAAAAACCGCCTAACTAATATTAACCACCACCCAAAAAAAATTTAAACCCCACCATAATATATAACCAGCACCAATAATTATAAACCCATCAAGTAATACATAAACCCCCAATAATTATAAAACCCGCACCAATTTTATATAAACACACCCATAATTATAACCGCACTAAGTAATATAAAACCCAAAACCAAATAATATATAACCACACCAAGTAAATTAACCAGCACCAAGTAATATATAACCAGCACCAAGAATAAACATATAACCAGAAACCAATTAATATAAAACGACCAAATTAATACAGTATAATTAACACAAAAATAAAAAACCCCACCAAAAAATAAAAACTTCACCAAATAATAAAATAAAACCGCACCAAATAATAATACCCCACCAAAAAAAATAAAACCCAAACCCAAATTATAATAACCACACCAAATAATATATAACCGAACCAAATTAATAAAACCACACCCAAAAAAATAATAACCAAAACAGTAATAAAACCCCCACCAAATTAAATTTTTAACCAGCACCAAGTAAATTTTTAACCAAACCAAAAAATATATAAACCCCCCAAATAAATATATAACCACACCAAAGATTATAACAAGCCCAAGTAATTTAAAACCCCCCAAATAATAATAAACCGTAATCAAAAAAAAATTTAAACCCCACCCAAATAACATATAACCAGCACCAAAATAATTTAAAAAACCCCACAAAAATTTACCAGCACCAAGTTATATATAACCAGCACCAAATAATATATAACCAGCACCAAGTAATATATAACCAGCACCAAATAATATATAACCAGCACCAAGTAATATATAAACAGCACCAAGTTATATACAGTATAATTAACACAAAGTAATATATAACCAGCACCAACTAATATATAACTAGCACCAAACAATATATAACCAGCACCAAGCAATATATAACCAGCACCAAATAATATATAACCAGCACCAAGTAATATATAACCACACCAAAATTAAATTTACACACCAAGAAAAATTTTCCGCCCAAATAATATATAACCAGCACCAAGTAATATATAACCCCAAAACCCAAAATTATTTTACTGCACCCAATAATATAAAACCAACCCCAATAAAAAATTTCCGCATCAAATAAATGTAACCAGCACCAAATAATTTTAAAACCGCACCAATAATATATAACCCGCACCAAAAAATAAAACCACACAAGTAATTATAACAACACCAAATTATTTTATAAAACCACACCAAGTAATATTAAACCACAAAAATTTTAATATTTTTGAAATAATAAATAACCACACCAAAAAAAATAAACCACACCCAAGTAATAAATAACCACACCCAAATTTAATTCTACACCCAAATAATATTAACCAAACCAAAAAATATATAAACCACATCAAATAAATGTAACCAGCACCAAATAAATTTTAAAACCAACCAAATAATAATAACCACACCAAATAAAAATAACCCACCAAATAATAAAACCAGAAACCCAAATTAATATAACCAGCCCAATGATAATAACCACACCAAAAAAATATAAACCAGCACCAAATAATTTATAACCAGCACCAAATAATATATAACCAAAAACCAAGTTTTTATAAACCCCAAACCCAAATGATATATAACCAGCACCAAATAATATAAACCAGCACCAGGGAATAAAAACCCCACCAATAATTTTTAAAAACCCCACCAAGTAACATATAACCAGCAGCAAGTAATATATAATCAGCAACAAATAATATATATCTGCACCAAATATAATTTAGCCAGCATTAAAAAACATATAACTAGTGCCAAGAAAAAATGTATCTAGCACCAAATAACATATAACCAGAAACCAGTTAAATTTAACACGCACCAAATAATAAATAACCATAACAAATAATATATGACCAGCACCAAGTGAAACATTACCAGCACCAAATAATGTATGACCACCAACAAATAACATATAACCAGCATTGAGTAATATATAACTAGCATTAAAGAACATATAACCAAGACCAAGAAACATATAACCTGCACCAAGTAATATATGACAAGTGCCAAATAATATATAACCAGCATCAAGTGATTAATGACCAACAATAAATAATATATAACCAAAATCTAGTTAAATATAACTAGAAAAAAATAATACATAACCACCATCAAAATATTTTTAACACCGCAAAACCAATAATAAAATAACAAAAAAAAAATTATATATAACTAGCACCAACCAGGAGAGGAAAACAAATAGTAGGTTAAAAAAACCCTTATGAGAGAAAAAGTGTCACCCCCGAATAGAAACTTCACAAACCCCTGGAAAAAAAAGGTTAGGTACAGCATGGGGGGAGGGGAAGTTTAATTTTATTCATTAAATTAGACAAAGGCAATTAACTAAAAAAAAACAAAGGACACATGTATTTTGGGGGCTTTTCGCCCGTTTTTGGCGTATACGGCCCCCCCGGCCCCGGGAACCCGCTGGGGACGCGGGGATTCAGTGTTAGGTGCAGTGTTGCCATTTTCAGTGGCCCCTCGATGAAGGGGGGGAAGGGGGGGCAGGGGCGCGGGGGTGGGCGTTCCGGGGTGGGGGACGCGGTCGCTTTTGGGGTATACTCCGAGGCATGTACGATGCGATCGGAAAAGTGCGGCGCAGTTCAGCCTCGGCCCCCGACAGGCAGACCTGGATTATTTTGGTCTAAATGTCCGGCAAGGCAAGTGAAGCGGAAGGGGAAGGGAAAATGCGAGGAAGCAGATGAAGAACCCACAGGAAATCTCGGCGCCTCCCCCCGCTCCGGGGAGCAGGAGTATGATTCCCGAAAAAAACGCCTTTATAAAAGGGGGGGAAAACATTTTCAAAAAAGAGCTGAACGTAAAAATAAACGTAAATTAAAAAAAAAACATTTCCAAAAATCTAAACGGCCAATATCAAGAAATCGGATATTGGAAATTGCCGGGAAAAACAGTAATCAAAAATTTTGAAAGATTCCAAATTGGGCGGGGATAAAAACCCGGGCCCAAACAGAAAAGGGGCCAGTGAACCTTTTAAAACCCATGGAGAGAACGATTGACCAATCGGGTTTAACCGGGGGGCGTTCAAAAAAAGTAAAAAATTTCTGAAAGACTATTGTTGAGGGGTAGCGGGGGCTTGGCTATCCGGCCAATCAGAAAGGACGACAAAGACCCATTATGCCTATGGAGAAAATTTTGATCCCAAACAAAATCCAAAGGGGGGACAGTTCAAAAAAACAGTAAAAAGGCAGAAAAAAGCTGATTGGTTAATGCGGCGGGGCTTTTGGGATCCCACCAATCAGAGCGCAA